>JAGDQP010019889.1:23021-34148 GCA_022664845.1 Lepisma saccharinum | reverse complement strand
AGGACGCATTCAGGATAGGATTATATTGGGAGGGGAAATAACTCCCCTAGGAACGTAACCTTATCGCACTGCCATCTATGAGTCATGTTGTTAATTACTTGACGTGACGATAGAGACCCTTTCTAAAGCGCTTGTTTGTAATTACCTCGGTAGCGCAGTTGGTAGAATGTTGGATCGCTGGCAGGGACGCCAGGGTTCGATTCCCTTCCAACAATAGCAGGGCAAAATCTCTTACAACATACCTCAATTTCAACCTACATTGACACTACTCTCATACGTGATCAGACTGATTTTTTCGTCTAAAAAAATTAAAAACCCGGCACATTATTCTTATAGTTAATGCGCACTCTAATTGGTTCAAAGGACCTATCTTTATCGATAGAACAGTCTCCGGATGATCAGTCTCCGGATCGTGATGATGTCATCAGTTCAATGTAAAAAAAATAGGTCTCGTTAAGTTTTTAAGATATTTGAGATACGCTCCCAAAATACTTTACAGGTACCTAACTTTAAAAAATGGTTGTCCAGAAACAATATTTGCTTGTCGAAAACTATGATCTTTCTGTTCAATCTTCATTAAGAGAGAATCCTTTCTCCGCTCTTTAAACCAGTCTTTCTGGTTGCTTACGATCGGGCAATGGATGTTTCTATTCAGTCCAGAAGTTCTTAACCTCGCTATTATGATCAAGGAAGTTGAAACTGAAAATATCTGAAGATATTTTCAACTGAAGATATATACATAATTCTGTCGGTAATACTTATGGTTTGCAAAAGTTGGAGTACGGCCCTAACAGAAACCGTGAGTGTTTGAGAAATATATACGGGTCAAAATGGAAAGAGATAAGCAGAGAGTAGAGGAGCCTGCCTAATAAGGAACTCCACAGATAACACGATTCACTCGATCAGCAGGAAGAGCGGGGAGCAAAAAAAAGGGTCTCGCTCCCTATCATTGTACAGTAGATGCCACATGGCTTTACTGGTTATACAAAATGTGACATCCCAAAATGTGTGTCCGAAATCTCAAAATGGTGGAATTATATATGGCGCCCGACGCGCACCTATTATATCAGTTTTCTCGAAGACCGTTGATTTCACAAAAAATGTTGAGCATTTTGATAGTACTAACTGTTTTAGAGAAAAATACAATATGGCTACCAAGAACCACGTTATATCCAAATTTTTGTACATTTTCTTTGGAAATGAGACGGATTAGAGAAAAAAATATTTAAAGTGTTCACTGTAAAATTATGTACAACAGCTTTACATTTTCATTTTGATAGTAGTTGTCATTTTCGAGTAAAACTTTTCAATATTGCATACATCTGAAATTACTAATTTGAAATTGTATTTCTTAATTTTAGACTTAGGAAACTCTATATACAGAAATGTTAGGCAGCATATATTGTAAATGATCAAAATAGATATGTAAATTGCACTTAATATAATCTGTACATTTCACAGTGTAGGACGAAGCTTGGAGCCCGGGCCTTCCATTCACACAAGCTTACAGATTCTCCAATTTGAGATTGTCTCTCTATATATATCTTGTCTTATTGACGAGTCTAGTGTATTTACCTCCACTGTATACGTTTTTCCTTATAAATGGAAGAAGTTTACCACGGATATTGTAAAGATATATATATGCAAGAAGCCCTGCCTGTAGAGAATAGTAATTCGAAATAATTGTGTCCCTACTATGCTGGGGCTTGAACTGAAGGCTGAAGTTACTGAAAGAACTTTGTGAAAAGTGTAAATCTTCATAGCATTGGTATTACCAGAGAGAAGGGAATTTAAAAGCAGAAAATACAGCGAATACAATTGAAAGAATACAACACTATTTGTTTATACTCGTACGCAAACATCAATGCGAGCTGTGGCTTTTCCTCCTTTAGAAACTAAGTTCATATCTGCCTGAGCTTATACGGAGGGTAACAAATTGACGTCATACATCAACACGAGACAAGTCTTCAAGAGACCCATTGGGGTCCCCAATGGTTCCCCATTGTAGTGTAGTTCAACCACGTGGAGAGCTAGTCAGATTACTATAAGAGAGAAGGTAAATATTGAACGGAAGGGAAGAGACAGCTTTCTCTCTTTATTTCCCTTCTCTCTGTTGCTACCGAGACCTGAGAAGATAATGCACGCATAATGATGAGAGCAAAAACGGATGCCAGAGACATCTAGTAAATCAGTTAGCTAAACATTTGAAGTGAGTATAGAACAGCGTAGATGGCTTTAATAAGAAGATATTCCTATTTCCCTTCTCTCTGATATTACTGCACTCGATGGATCACATACTTGTGCTAAATACAAAACCGGATCTTAACTTTAAAAAAAAGCGATCTTGTAGAACCTGTAATTTTTAGTACAATATGGACGTATTTGAAGCAGAATTCTCCATAGACCTGCCGGGGCTGAAAGACACTTTTGACGCCATATAGGACTTGAAGGCGGGACAATAAGGAAACATTAAAGAGAGAAGCACAATAGCAAAGTTGAACCAATCGGAAGTCTCCAACTAGGGAATAGGGGCTAGGCCAAACTACAGGTTAAGAGGTAACCAGGAAGAATATTTCAAAACACTGCTCAAACTGCTATACAAATTGCACCTTGCCCAGCACTACAAATCAGAAAACATAAAAAGGATATAAGATAAACCCTCAACAACACTCCAGAGTGTTGACTTGAATTTAGTTGATCCCCAAAGCACCAACCATTTCGGAGATAACATGACAATTATTCTTAGGAGAGGAGAATTAAGTATAATCAAGGTCATCAACCACGAAAGACAGTTAATACCACAGTTGGGAGAAGAGTGCAAGGTTCCGCTTTAGTTTGTAGGACGACCGTCTCCCGATCGGGATACAGCGACTAGCAGAATTGTTCGGACACTGAAGTGTTTTCACAAAATATGGCTTTTATTAGAAAGAAAAAGTACATAATGTGTGAATCATGTTTTGTTACAGTCAATAAATACAAACAAGTTGCCAATGCCAAAACAAAATAATATTACAAAGAATGCAAATTAGGCAAAGCAAAACAAACATAATGCAAATTTGGATGTCGTAAAAATATTCGGACACGGTAAAAGTTAGCGCATGTCTACGTAGACAAAAAAAACTCAATATCTCGTAGGCAGTCCGTTCTGCTTCATAACGGCCCGTAGTCTATCCGGCATGCTGTTCACAAGTTTCCTGATGTATGAGGAAGAAATCTTTGCCCATTCTTTTCTAAGCATGTTGTTCAGGTGATCTTTTGAAGTTACTGGCGTCTTCCTCACTTCTTTCTCTAATTTATCCCAAAAATGTTCAATGGGGTTCATATCTGGTGACTGTAGAGGAGGGTGGAGCACCTTCGGGCAATTGTAAAGTAACCACAGTTGTACAATATGAGCTGTACGTTTGGAGTCGTTCTCTTGGTAGAATTTAAATGTATCTAATATACCCAGCTTTTCTGCACTCCTCTTCAAATTAACTTTGAGAATTTGAAGGTAGAGGTGTTTGTCCATAGACTGTTCGATAAACACCAACTCACCTACACCGGCGGCTGACATGTAGCCCCATACCATTACGCTTCCCCCTCCGTGTTTCACTGAAGCCTGTGGATTTTGCTCCTCTAACTCTGCATTGGGTCTTCTCCATACCATTATCTTCCCATCAGAACAGAAGATAATGAACTTGCTTTCGCCCGAAGAAAGTACTTCGTACCACCAGTTCACATACTTGTAAAGGTATTATTTCGCAAATGTTATTCGTTTCCTTCGATTAGCATTGTTGATAAAGGGATTCCTTCTTGCTATGCAGCCATGAAAATCAGCTCTCACCACCCTTCTAATTGTATTGGGACTGACTTTGATCCCCATTTCTTGTTCTACCTTCCGCGGCAATTTTTGGAGCACTTGTTCGTGAATCCTTTTTCACCTTTCTTAGTATTGCTGATTCGTCTATCTCAGAAAATGTCCTGGGACGTACTGGGTTCGGGAGGGAATCAATTCTGTCTTCAACCTTGTATCGCATAATAATATTATGTACCGTGCTTTCTTCATTTGCAGCATATCGGCGATTATTTTGCAGCTTTTTCCCTTTTCATAATGAAAAATGACTTATTGACGCTGTCCAAACGTCGTGTTCTTCCCTTTTCGACCCATTGTTCGCTTTCCCCACTAACCTGCTGTATCGTACAGGCACAACGAATGACTGCAGTGCTTAACACAATCCTTCAACTCTCAACCACAGCGCCACCTTTCGTAGTACTTGCATAGGGCCTACTTAACTCGAACAGTTTTCGTGTTGTCCGAATAATTTTGCAGAAAATTCGACGTGGTTCTATTGCCATTCATTTATGCGATTACTGTACACAGTAACTAATTGCTACATTGTGTTTTTATGTCTTCAGACACTGTTCCTTGTTAGCATGTAATGTCATGTAAGAATTGTTTTTCATTTCGTCACCACAGCCCCATCGATGTGTATGATAGGTTCTTTCCGAATAATTCTGCTAGTCACTATACGTGAACAGGAAATAGTATGATTGAGTTAACAAACCTCCGGTGACTGATTTCGATATCTCTCGCATTAATGTTTGTAAAGGCACCCTTGTGAGTCAAGAAACAGGAGAGGGCTGTATAAAGTAAAGTACTGCGTACAAAAAAAAACTCGAAAGGGCGCAAGAAAGCATATGTTAGTAATCAATATGACCATACGGAAATGCTCTCTGAAAGAAAGAGATGTTCTTTGACAGAGCATCTTCACCTTGCCATGAATCAAACCAAGGATCTACCAGCCAGCAAGCTGTCTTTCTCTCTACTGGACCACGCTGGCAACTTGTTGAGTAGGGATTTCGAAATTCTATTTACACAGCACAGTACGTAACGATGCTACCTGATTTCACTGTTCGCGCCTTCGCTTCATATTCCCGATCGCGAGATTCACTATTCAGAAGTTACGAAGGAAGTGGAATGTCCCGTTAGACTTTCTGAAGAGGAAACTACAAGCAACCAACACGACTCCAGAAACGAGGAGCCTACTCCCAAAAGTATTGAACACTCTTGAGGGACAACCACATCGCCATCAAAGAGGAGAGAAGGACGTCCTCTGCGGGGATACCGTAGAAGGACCTGTTGGAAGTCTTAAAACCACAAGAAGAAAAACTGTAACATAAAATCACCTGCTCTTTTCGGGACAAACAAATCATTCTGAAACACAAAACCTATCTTTCACCCAAACAGAACCTTGTAAAAAAATTGGAAGTTTCCAACCAAGAACTTCGATAAGTTGCATGGAAATAGAAAGAAGAAAAGAAACAAATCCACAATTTAGAAAATCAAATCATATTAATCTTTCATATACAACCTGACAAACGAGATTTGAGTACAAAGAAGGTAGAAGTCTTTCGTTCTACCACATAATTTAACCGAATACTTTGGCCCTTATAAATGCTCTGAAATTTATGAAACGCGCAGGAAAATCAAAGGTACTAGTCATCCTAGAAAAATGAGACTATGAAAAAGAAGAGTTGCTACAACTGGAAGATACGACAGAAAAAAGTGAACATGGTAGAGAAGAAACTAATCTGTTTTGAAAACCTATTTGTACACACTGAAGCACTAAATGACTTACACAGAGGTAGATTGCAATCCTAATGCAAAACTAGCGACGTTTTACCTCCTACCGAAGGTACACGAATAACCAACGACCGGAGAGTAATCTACCGCCGTAGAGACCCATAGTCTAAAAACGCAACAAGATATTTGGAAAAATAACACATTTTTTGCGTGAAATTATTAACTACTCTACCGGAAGGGTTTAAATACACATAAGATTTTCTCCAGACAATCAGGAGAGTTAACGAAATAATCCAAAAAACTTTATATCCAATATAGATATTTAAAAAAATCAAATATATTGAAACATAGTAGAAGGGGCTTAGGGAATAATTTGAACTAGTTTCAAATTATTACAACTCCAAATGCAAATGCCAGTCTGCAGGAGGAAGCACTGGATCCACCACTGCCAACACTAGTGAAGAGTGGTCTGGAAATTAAATATATTAGTTTTGGTAACAAGAGCTTTCTTCAAAAACAAGGCACTGCTACTGGAACATTTGTTTCTGTGGCGTATGTAACTGAGTTAGCATTGACTGACAAAGCCCATGTGAAACATATATTTGAATATAGGTCGTCGGAGATGATATCGTCGGAGGAATATTTCCTGGGACGGAAGATGAACTTACGCAATTTATACAGTTATGCAAGATTATTTGAGTTCAAACTTGAGTCAAGCCAAACTAAGAGTAAGTTCCTATACCTTACAATAAGAAAGAGACGAAACGAACGTACATGATAAAACCTACCCACGATACATGGAAATATATAATTCAGTCTTGGCACATCCAACTGCCCTAAAGTCTCACTGACTAAAAATTAGGGTTTACGTTTGAAAATAATTATAGGTAGTAAAGAGAAAATAATTAAGATAGCAAATGAAATAGGAAGATCATTTATTGCTAGGGACTACAAAATGAGAATAGTTCAATAGTTTCAAAAGAACTTTTGGAACCAGTTGAGAAACAGACTAAGAGGAGAACAAGATGCGGAAACATAGCTATCTTCCCAGTAGAATACTACCCAAGCTATGAGAACAAACTAATCCAAATCTTCTGGGAAGAAATTATGAAAATGCTAGAGCAAACTGGTGGGTGGGATTTCACAAGATGCGATGTTTGCATATAATTGTTGTTCCTCTTTGTATTTTAATGTTTCAAGTATTGTTGTGGTAAAGTAACATTCCTAGGATTCTGGTGGTAAAATCTGTTTACTTGATATTGCATACTTGGACTATATTTCTTGAATTTTACCAAAGATTTCGGGTTTGGATCCGGCACACAACATAATAGACCGAGGGGTTTTTAAAAATACCTAACACAAGCAACCTTCACACAAAATTACTGACGATATACTAGATTTAATTAAGGAAGACAGTGTAGTAGAACTGTGTTAAGAGCATGCCAAAATACACAAGCAGAAGGGAGAATGAACGGCCATGAAAACGTCAGTTTTGAGGACCAACACCTATGAGCAAATTTAAGAGAAAAAGTCAGATTGAGGAAAAGAAGAAATGGAAGCCACTAAGTTAATGAATTGAAGAATGGTATTACAGAATTCAAAGGAGCTGAACACCATCAAACAAACCGAAAAAACTCAGTCCCTAAAAGGAAAGAGAGGAAGTCGCAATTATTGTCCCAAAATCAAGCAGCAGAGAGCTGGGACAGAAAGTGGAGACTGACCGCGAAATTAAAACATTAAAAAAACATGAGTGATGATTGAAATCGAAAATAAATTCTAAAACCAATCACTTAAAAAAATGGATCTGAAATTAGAATTTATAGGGAAACCAGAGTCCGGAAACCCGATAAACTCGTAAGAAATTAAAAAATGGAGGAACCTGCTTGGCGAAAGATTTACACGTAATGCTCACCACAAAACAAATAAAGGCCTATTGTTCTATATAGTAAAGAAACACTTGACAGGAGGTGTAAACATTTTGTACACAAAGTATATAGCCCTTCCCGCCCTACACACGCGAACTCCAAAACAAATAAAAATAAGGTCATAAATAGCGAGCAAGCACGGTAAACTGAAAGCCACACAGGAAACCCGTCTTATATATACGGGATACGTACAATGGATGTGAATACACCACACTTGTTAATAAGACAATAGATATAGAGAGAGACAATCACAAATTGGAGAATCTGTAAGCTGGTGTGAATAAGGCTCAGACTCCAAACATCGCCCAACACTGTGAAATATACAGATTACATTTTCAGTGCAATTTACATATCTATTTTCAATATTTACAATATATGCTGCGTAAAATTTTTGTGTATAGATTTTTCTAAGTTAAAAATTAAGAAATACCATGTCAAATTAGTAATTTCAGGTATGTGCAATATTGACAGTTTTGGAGCTAACGTGAGGTTTACTCGGAAATGACAACTACTATCAAAATAAAATTGTATAACTGTTGCAAAAGGATTTTACATTGAGCAGTTCGTCTGAATAAAGCTTCCTCTAAAACCTCTCATTTCCAAGGAAAATACACATATATCTGGATATTAACTGGTTCGTGGGAGCCATATTGAATTTTTCCCGAAAACGCAGCACTACCAAAAATATTTAAATATTTTTTTCTTCATTTCTCCCAAATACTTTCCTCTAAAATCAAAGGTTTTGGAAAAAAGAAGTAATATGTGCGCGTCGGGCGCATATATAATTTCGCCACTTTGAGCTTTCGTATACACATTTCGGGCTGTCATCAAAGTCAATTTCATATCTTGCATCATCAGGAGGAGATTAAACCATGTAGCATCTATTGCACATTCATAGCGAGCGAGATGCAGGTTGCCCCCTACTGTATGTTTTAAGAATAATGAGATCACGATGGCTGTGATGGGCAGACCACATAGATTGGATAAGGGAAAGAGAAAGATATATTCCGATGTGGTTTGGAAGGCAGTATGAGAGAGGCTGTTGGGAAGACCAAGATGTCGTTGGAAGGACGATATTGAAAGGGATCTTCGAGAGGTAGATATTCGTGATGAGAACTTGTCCAGAATATGATCCAATAGCGAACATGTGTAACTTTGCCAATGAACTTGCGAGTTCGTAAGCCAAAGAGTTAATTTATTTTAAATGTGTTTTCTCCCGCTATGTTTACAAATTTTGTTTATACTTAGCTTCCTTTGAAATGATACCCTTAATTAAGATTTGAAGGCTCAGAATGGAAAGATGTATTAGAAGAAAATACAAATTCTATCAAACATATGTTTATTTTTCTTTCCTCCATAGAATTCCTATTCGCATATTGAAGGAAGAAAAATCTTGTATTCTCAACATCTCCAAACTGCACCATACTATCCATTCCAATAGTATTTTCTTCTACTCCTACTAATTCTGGATTAACTAAATCTCTCTGTCTCAGCCATTCCACCAATAATACTTCTACGTTGTAGGGATAATCTACTGGTAACAGTAATGTCTTCAATTACATTATGGTGTCACGTGCTTTCGAAGCTATCAGATGTATATTGTAGGGATATCTTAAGAATATCCTCTTACAAGGAAATTGTCTCCGGTGGGACACGAAAATCAGCATGAAACTTCCACAGTGCATTGATGATGTGTGTTCAAATGAACACTCCTGTAGTACTACGTTTCGGAATTTAGCGGAGCACAAGATACGGAACATCAAAGTTTTCTGAAATTTTGTTCTGAGCGCCTGAAATGTAGGCAACACTCTATACATATGTGTTAAAGTTTTGCATTTCCCAGTCAGTTTTTATATCAAAGGTTGCGCAGAAGGTAATTTAAATGTTATATTAAAGGTATTGAAGAAGTTCACGTGTTAGTTAACATAATTTGTCACTTGACCCATGTTGTCAATTAAGAAAATTTCACTTTAACCACTAGACCACAATAAAGCGGAACAGCACGCAATACTTGACCGCGATGGAACACCTGAAATTAAAAGGGGCATGTGTTGCGATTCCTCCTGAAAAACAATTGGTTACGAAATTAATGGGATGGGAAGTTTCTTTTGGGTCACCCTGTATTTATATAATATTCGCATTTGGTAGGGATCAGAGCAATTAACATGTGAACTTCATCAATAACTTTAATCTAACATGTAAACTATCTTCAGCGTAATCTTTAATATAAAAATAATAAATAGGAAATGCATAACTTGAACACATATATATGAAGTGCTGCCTGCCTTTCGGCGTTCGGGAAAAATTTTTCGAAGATGAAACAAAAGAAACTAAAAAGCAACATGGCGCATTTCGCATTAGCCTAGAGCAAATTATTGATGATGTTTTGTCGCTTTCGTTTTGATTTACTTTATATTTTTCTTATAACTATTGATAATTCTCACAATAACTAAAGGTTACTATACAAAAAACTCATTTAAGCTTCTTTTTTTTTTTAAAAAAAAAAAAAGACTTACCAGTTCGTTAAGACTGCTTTTATAACTTGGATTTTCCAGTGTTTACAAGTGTTCTTCATGTCTATGGCACTGCACGCAGAAATATTTTTAGTGTCACTACATCTTTCGATATATTAGTAACACAACGAAACCAATAGGTATAACTTATCACTAATATTTGATAAAACGATCACTATAAAAAGAGAGATCCGAATGCAGCATAACTTTTATATCACTTCAAATATAACTAAACAATTTAAATGCATTGCTAAATAATACTCGTCACTGCGAATCTACCAATAACAAGTTGGCCCACGCACTTCACACACGTAAAAATTTATTCCAGACAGAGACGGGTACGCGCGCTCGAACGGTACAACAGATAAGCACAAACACACACATAAAAACATAATTCTTCTTCAAGATGACAGCTTATTTTGTCACCATAGATGTAAGAACCATCTATTGACAACCATCGTGACAAATGACACCGGCTGGGAGTCTATTTGTAAATTGTAATGTTTTGTGAAGAACCGAGACAATGTAATAATAGTTGTAGTAATATAGTATTAATAGCAGTAAATCCAGTTGTATAGGGTGGAGACAGAGGACAAGGTGGGAGGGGGAGATATACAAGAACCTGCAGGTCGGTCGGTTGAGTTGGTTGGTCCCTCACCACGCCCAAAAGAAGTAGTAGCTTGTATAATATTCCAAAGCCTCTTTTTAGCTAATACCTTCCTCCCCTCAGGGCTCAAAAAGACAGAAGTCCATTATCATCAAGTGAAAAACATAGCATCACCAAAACAGAAACAGCATTCAGACGATTTCTAACTTGTATCAAAAGTTACATCTCTTCAATAATGAAAAGATGCAAGAATACGAATTGGTAAGTTTTTTTCTTCCTCGTAATGATAATGAAAAAGGGGAAGAAAGACCAGCGACACAAACCAAAAAAATTGTGTGTTTTTTTTTTTGTACCTTTTTTTAGTTTTTTTGTGTACTATCTCCATTTCTAAGTGGTTTGGTTTGATTGTTTCCTAACATGATGATCACGTTCATTGCGCATCTCGTTTGTTTTTTTGTTTTTCTTTTTTTGTTCTTTACTAGCATTCAAAATCGTGAGAGTCATATGGTTTCTTCCTGC
>JAGDQP010019889.1:10139-22921 GCA_022664845.1 Lepisma saccharinum | reverse complement strand
TTTCATTCCTTCTTTCTCTTTCCTTTCAATCTTTCTCCATTCCTTATTTTTACCTTTCAATATTTCTTCTTTTGTTCCTTTCTTCTCTTTTCTACCAATTTGTTCTTCCTTCCTTTGAATCTTTATTTTTCTTTCCTCTCAAGGTTTCTTCTTTCTTTCCTTTCAATCTTTCTTCCTATCTCTCATTCTTTCTTTTGCTTTACAGCCTTCTTTCTTCCGTACCTTCCTTCTTTTTCTTTTGAATCTTTTATCCTTTATCCTTCTCTTTTCCCTCCTTATCTTCCTTTAATTCTCTCTATCTTTCTCTTCTCTCTCTCTCTCTCTCTCACTCACCATTTCTTTCACTCTCATAGTTGGCGTACGTTTATATCTTTCTCCACCTTTCGAATTTTTTTGTTGTTTCAATGGAAATACGGGGAAAGGAAAATTACAGTCAATTTCATCATAATCATCAATATTAGCAATTTGCCCTTAGCAGCAGGTCCTTTAGAAATTTAGCTCTCGTTCGTAGGAAGTTAAACATGTGTTCATTGGTAATCGCTTTCGTCTACTTCTTTGACGTTCATCCTCACGTCCTTCCTTAGCGCAAGCCCTCCCTCAACCTCGATTTTGAATTTGAATTTCTTTATGATACAACTGTAGACCAGACCGAGCTATGATAGGAGAGAGTCGGTGTGTGTGTCACCATTTAAATATATGGATTAAGCACGGGAGTAGAGCACGAATAGGCAAAGCACAAAGCACATGACTAGGAAGAATACTGAAGTACAACCCCGTTTTTCCGGCTCATGTTAATCACCCAGACTTGCTGGTTTGTATAATATTTTGTTTGTTATGTATATTTCATTCTATAAATAAATGGTCAGTACAACAATATAAATTGTGTTACACTACGTGTACAGTATTGTAATTTCCTGATTTCTAGATTTTTCTTGACCTGAATTACCTCTGGTCCTAATTGAATCGGTAAGTGTGTAATCAGATAAGTCACTGTTTTGCTGATTTTATAGGGAAACGAAAGAACATTATGGTGTCCATAATATTTTAGTATGATGACTGATGAAAGTTTACGACTTAGACATCCCAGTTAGACTGCGTCCTCGGCTCGTGCCATCTGGGTTTTATGATGGAGAAACACCGTGTGCGTGGGTGTTCTCAGGGTTCTCCTATTTCCTCCCACTTTCTTCATTCCAGCAGTTCTCTCATCATCATTCAGCCGGCCAGAGCCAAAATTTCCTAATTACCTAAACCTGTATTTTTCTAATATTGGTAAAAAAAAAAACAAAAAAAAAACTACCTAGCATTTTGAAACTGTTTATTTTAGCCGAGAAATTTAAATACCCGTAATGGTGGACGTCATATGTCAGGCTTTCAAACTTTTCCTTATAAGTTTTAACTAATCTCTTGAAACTGTGGCTTACTTTATTTGAAAGACATTTCATATAGGACCGCTTTCCAAAATGTCATTCCTTCTTCTCATTTGTCCAGTAATTTTCTAAATTGAAAAGAAAACTACGTAGCGTAGTCTGAGGTCTCTTGAACCTTTAAACTGGTTGCATTCAGTTTTATAACAGCAAGTTAGCAAAAATGGGATGAACTGTAGCATCGAAATTTAGAATATATCAATCCCCAAAACTCACAATCTTGGCAAAAAAGAATAATTATTTAATCACTTATGTGGTATCTGGATGTCAATCAATTAATCTGGGTGATACACATTCTCATGTTTCCGTATTTAGCTTTGTCTTCGATTGTACAGTTATCCTTAGCCTTGACAAGTGCTTAAAAATTAACAAGACCTGTTAGCTTACTAATCTCCGTCTTAGAAATAAAGGAAAAATAAATCGCATACTATGAAAATTTATTATTCTACACTGAAATGAGCCTTAATGTTATCTTTGTCTCCGTTTGCATGTAGTACACTGAAATTGATTATATAGATTATAACTCCACTGCCAAATCGAAACATTGTGACATAAAAATTGTGATTCTCCAAATTCTGTTAAACAAAATTTTTTAACTTGTAAGCTTTCAGTGTTGTTTATACAGAGTAACAAAAAATAAAACTTCACCTATTTAGTCTGACCTCTAGTGGTTGGAAAAGAAACTAGTTTTCCAAATTACTGAAAGGTCTTTTCGTTCCTAGTCCGGGTTGGAGTTACTGGACTCCCATCAGGCGCCTCCCCAGGTGGCGGATAGGGGAATGCCGACCAGATATGGTGGGTACTGGAAATATTCCGGGGCGGACCAAAACCAGTACTGCTGCCTTGCAGTTAGTAGAGGGATCTACAAAGGCTAGGGGAAGATAACCCCCGAACAAAAATATCATGGTGAGGGGAAGCAGCATCACCATTACCCCCACCCTGAGGCTGAAGATGAACGACATCGGCAAGGCTCAGAGATGGACAGAGGACGACATCTTGAATGTCTACCTTTACTGCGAGGTCGTAGAGCTGACAACTCTACACCGCTAAAACATGTCAAGAAATAGTAACAAATAGTTCATGGATTCTCCTGGGGTAAAATTTTCCGGATGTAAACTAGTCCCTCATTCGGATTTCCGGGCGGGGACTACTTCAGGGTACTCCAAGAACAGGATTAAGAAAGACTTTAGAATAGGAAAGTGGAACGTACCAACGTTATACCAAACGGGCGCTCTTCGGGTGGTGGTACGCGAGACCGAGAAGTACGAGCTAGACATATTAGCGATACAAGAAGTTCGGTGGGAGGGTCAAGATAACATCCGACAGGGTAAATACATTTTCTACTACGGGCGAACAAAGTCTCACGATTTCGGAACAGGATTCCTCATTAAGAACAGTATCCTTTAGGCGGTTCAAAATATAGAGTTCGTAAACGAAATACTATCGTACGTTACGATACGTAGACCTACTCGATGGGGGAACACGGTTTTAATAAATGTCTATGCTCGGACCGATGTGGCCGACAAACAACGATAACGACAAAGATATATTCTACGATGAGCTGGAAAGATTGTTTGAACGATTACCGAAATATAATTCGAAAATTGTGTTGGGTGATTTCAATGCAAAGGTGGGAGGGAAGAAAAATATAGACCTACTACTGGTAAAGAGCACGTACTTTGAACACAAAGACATACACAAATACACATGGGTATCTAGGGACGGCAAAACTCTCAAACAGATCGATCACGTATTAGTAGACAGACGAAGACACACCAACATAATGGACGTTAGGTGACACCGACTATCAATTAGTGATCACAAAAGTAAGGGAAAAATTTTGCATCGCGAACAGAGAAAGCAAGGGGTCAAAACAATTGAAATTCGAAGTTAAACGATTAAATAACCCGAGCATAAAAGCAGATTATCAACTAGAACTCTCAAATAGGTTCGAAATCTTAACCGACTCGAGTAATAATAATGATCATAGTAATAATGAAATTGATGACAAACAGAGACATTTGAAATCTATACCATGGATTCCCGAACCTAGCGAGATCGAGATCGAAAGTCGGTAAATAAATTTAAATATTTCAAATGAGCAGGAATAGACAATATTCCAGCCGAATTAATAAAGCGGGAGGAACGGCACTGATCAAGGTACTACATCAATTGATAAGTGCTATATGGAGAAAGGAGGAGCTTCCAAAGGAATGGAAAACCTCAATAATAGTTCATATTTACAAAAAAAGGCGATAAATCGGACTGTAATAATTTCCGCGGAATCTCGTTACTTCCAACCTGTTACAAAGTATTAAGTAATATTCTGTTAACACGCCTAAGTGTATACGTAGATGAAATAATTGGATATCACCAATGTGGATTTAGAAGGAATAGATCCAAGTTGGATCAGACTTTCGCCTTGAGACAAATTTTGGAGAAGAAATGGGAATTCAATGGGACGGTTCACCAGCTATTCATTGATTTTAAGAAAGCATATGATTCTATCAAAAGGGAAAAGTTATACAGGATCCTGATACGATTTGGAATTCCGAGAAAATTGGTTCAACTAGTGAAGATGTGTCTAAGCGACCCCATAAGCAGAGTACGGATAGATAATAATATGTCAGATAGTTTCAAGATTCGCAACGGATTGAAACAAGGCGATGTCTTGTCACCACTACTGTTTAACTTTGCGTTAGAATATGCGATTTTAAAAATTAAAGGGGACAAAAAGGGACTATCATTGAATGGTTTGAAACAACTGTTTGTATACGCTGATGATGTAGATTTAATAGGGGACGATATAGATGCACTACACAGCAACACCGATGTCTTAGTAGAAGCGTACGATGAGATAGGTCTACAGGTAAACATAGATAAAACAAAATACACGAAAATAAGCCGAAACACAGGGAATGAAGGAAATAAAAACATACGAATTAAGAATTAGGTCATAGAGAAAGTAAGCAAATTTAAATACTTGGGAGCATACGTAACAAGCAAAAACGAGGTAACGGAAGAAATAAAAAGTCGTTTAGTATCGGTCAACGCATGTTTCTATTCAGTCCAGAAACCCCTAACCTCGCGATTAATATCAAGGAAGTTGAAATTGAAAATATACAGAACGGTTATTCTGCCGGTAATACTTTACTGTCGGTTGCGAAAGTTGGAGTACGACTCTAGTAGATGAACATAAATTACGTGTATTTGAAAATATGGTTTTGAGAAAGATATACGGTCCGAAACGGGACGAGATGACTGCAGAATGGAGGAGACTGCATAATGAAGAACTCCACGGACTGTACGATTCACCATATGTTGTAATTTGTAAAACTAATGAAATCGCGACGGCTAAAGTGGGCAGACCATATAGCTCGGATGGGGGAAACACGAAGATTACATTATATTCTGGTTGGATGGAAGGAGACCATTGGAAAGACCGAGACGTCGTTGGGAGGACAGTATCAGAAGAGATCTTCGAGAAGTAGTTGTTCGTGATGAAAACTGGCTTGATGTGCCCAGGAAAGAATCCAATGGCGAACGTTACTGCGGCGATGAACTTGCGAGTACCATAAGCCATATAGTTAGTTAGTAACAATGCTTTGGAAAAGCATGTTCGTATTAGTTTAAAAAAAGGTAAAGAATACAACAATAAAATTATACAGAAAACTAGGTTAAAAATGCCATCGTCGTGACTACCAATGACGCGAAAATGTGGTCTTTCACAGGACGCCATTGTCTCGAAATCCAGGCCTGTACTTACCAAGGACGGGAATATTCTTATTTATCTTGCGTCAAGTTTAGTCCTACATGCATTGGAATTAAACCAGTCACCTGAACGATCACGTATACAGAAGTGTGACAGGAGCAGTAGCGATTACTGGGGATAGACAAGGTTGACAGTGTCTACCTAAAATTTTGTGATATAAAAATACTTTTGTCTTCATTGGTTATAAATTTCGATGTGATTTGGACCTTTATTACCAAAATATTAGTAATTTGCTGCTTCAAGTAACAGACAATCTATAATGTGGAAATATAAAAGCTAATTAAAAGTTTCATAACTATAACATTCACGAATTTTCTAAAGGCTTCCATTTTCTTAAAATTGCCCATTTTTTTGTTCACGCTGTATTCAAGCAAGCTAAAGTAGGAGCAGACGATATACACAAGCTGTGAGGTTCGACAGGAGAGACGTTTGTGAAAATGTCTAGCTTCCCTGCGTATGTGATATGATTAGTCTGAAGGATTTTAAAGGGTTACTTCGCATCATTCTTGCCATCGCGCACTTTCCATGTAGACAGACACGTCTCTCCTCATATTATGTATGCACAATTTTCTATGAGGCAAACAATGAGCTAAATCGTTGCACGGAAGAGTATTGGAGCTGAATAGAAACTACAGTATTTTAATGATAATATATTTATCGCTGTATACACTTTCTTGAGTGCTGGGTTGTCCGAGACTATATAATAAAATGACAAAGAAGAAACGGATTCCCTAAAAGAGAAAACGATTGGGAATGGAAGGTTTCGTTTCCAAAAGTTACGTACTTGCGATTTAGAGGTTTAAAGGGGGCTCTTACTGATTCACTTTCGTGTAGCCGTGTTCGACAATTTTAACTCAATCTAGGATATAATCTTTGAATATTTAAAAAATTATCTATATTAATTTAACTGATAATAAAATATAACTTTTCTGTTATGGATGTAGGAATTCTGCCATTGTCTTTCTCATACCGTCTACAAAAATCGCCAGCGTTTTCTACTGGTAAAATAGAGATCTTTCTTCAGTTTACCTAGTTTGCTTGAAAACACCGTTAATTCTAGATGAAAGAAAATGAAATTTTGAACTGGTCCTAGTGTTTGCTACAAAATAAACATTGGCATCCGCAGTAGTGAAAATAAAATGCACCAATCAAGATGTTGGAGTTTATTGTAAACAATCAGTTCGGAATAGTTTTTTTTTAAACATATTTTAAAATTACCTGGTGGCGTGAGAAGGCCTTGAACCCGCACTCCTTCCCAGCGTTTTTCGAAATCATTGACCATAAATATTCGATCACAGGGGCTGGGTGTTTGGAAGAACTTAACTGAGGCAAGCAACTTGCATCCTTCCTCCAAAAATTTTAGCTGATTTTATTATTTTTTAATATTATATTTTCAGGAGAAAAATGTAGTCACAGAAAACATTAAAGGAAAATTTTACTTTTGATGTCTCTAAACGCTTTTTCTAACATTGTATAATATGCCTGTCTACCCATTTGCTAATGTCACGCTTCGCCACTGGACACGAGGGTACTATACAGACATACAAAATGATTCGGCATTAACTGTATATTTGTATACACAATAGATGAGTGGATATGCTCGTGATTTTACAATAAAGGGTCCCGTATTCGATCCTCAGCCATTCAGAATCAATTTATAACTGTAGATCCTGTCCTCAGAACGTAACATAATCTCCATCCGATCAAAGGTAATGAAAAGTCACGCCAAGTTCACTTACCCAGGGACCATTAGGTAACAACTTTTTCCAGGCAGAGTACTCATCATGTAAGTATTTATATAAGCATACCGAAGATATCAAACATTACCAGTTCCGACGTCGGTAATAAGCTCGTACACTCGCATAGCTTCTAACATGATCAGGGATATTACCAAAAAGAATGAGCTAAGGTCATGTGATGAGTAGTCAAATATAAAGATTTAAGTGACTTTCATAACGGACAAATACAGACTTCCAAACAGTTAGACCAAGCGTTGACACGCGATGAAACAGTTCAGTCGGAGTTCCGTACATGTGAGCGGTATAGCCATTGGAGAACCAGTGTCGACTGAACGATTTCATCGCATGTCAGCGCCCGGCCTTAATCAATCTTTGAGCAACTATTTGTTCATTCCTCTGAGCAACTATTTCGCCTTTATTTTGCAT
This sequence comes from Lepisma saccharinum, assembly GCA_022664845.1. Taxonomy (NCBI): domain Eukaryota; kingdom Metazoa; phylum Arthropoda; class Insecta; order Zygentoma; family Lepismatidae; genus Lepisma; species Lepisma saccharinum. Next base: position 15,560 of record JAGDQP010019889.1, on the reverse strand, counting down.
TTGTATTTCCGCTTTTAATTTGATTTCGAAACTTTGATACTACCTCGAAATATGGAGACAACTATTGCAAAGGTTTTACCTTGTTAGTACAATTTACTTTCTAAGTAAAGTATGTTGCAGCAATAGCTTTTTGTTCACTTTGTTCCTCACATCCGAACATATTTGAACTAATTTCATATCTTTCCCCCAATTCAATTTGTCCCTCACATGGTTTTTTAATTAATTCAGTTCACCTAGTTTCTCACCCATTTCAGTTAGCATTCTAGAACCAATTTCAAGCGTTTGACAACCTCAGTTTGATTCACCATGCATTTAGACATAATTTCGTGAGGACATAGCATAAAACAGACACAATGACTACTCCCCACCTACAAGAAAAAAAGAAAAATTTATTCCTTGGAAAATATTATTGCCAGCAACACTTTATTTATGAGACATCAACGGAAAATGAACAGGGTAGAAAAAAAATCATCCTGTCATATCAAATTAGCTTAGGTATTTCCAAGAAGAATTCTTTACGAAAAACTATTTTAGAGGTATCAAATTATATTGCCAAATTCCAAATGAGCTTCGCCATGTTGGGTGTGGTCATCACTTTTTTCGCTGTCCTAGTCGCTTGTCTTATGCTTCATCAACATGTATCAAGGCAGCAAAATACTTTATCCTAACTTTTTTTTTTCTCTTTTAAATTTTATTGTGTTTGACCTAAGGAAAGAAAAATCAGGCCAATGAACGAAGTGTCCATCCTACACATAAAATAGTTTTCCAACCTCACCTTGCGTCTGCTAATGTGTATGCTAATTGATTTTTGGTCCTTTTTTTCTCACTTTCATTAATTAGTACAGCAAAGCATGTTTCTAATAAATTAACATATCAACTACAAAAATACAAGCCGTAACATTGTCGCCCCCCTTTTTTCTTAAAAAAAAATATATTCTCTTTTCGCGTTTGACATATGTAGATATCTTCTGTTTACAAACGTTGTATGTCCTTATTAGACATCTTATGTCTTTATCTGCTTGCAAATATGACGACCTCCACTTCTGCAACACAAGTACTACATGTTGCCACATTCTCTTTTTACAGCTAAATCGAAACAACGATTTCTCTATGAATGTGTGTGTGTAAGAATGCGAGTGTGTGTGTGTCGTTTATGTCTTAATGGTTTTTTAATCGCCTTGCGTCTTGCAAAATTATAGACATTTTGGAAAAATCCCCTCAAGTATGGGAAGTATAAGCAGAGTAAAAATACAACAATGAGTTTGACAATGAATATAATAGACACAACACACACACACATGTTCTTGTTTCAAATAAAAGAAGAAGAAGAAAGTGGAAAACAAATTGTTGGGCTGACGTGAAAACTTAAGATAATTTATCATCTTATAGTAGGAGAGGAAGATACTTTCGATAGGCAAGAATGTTATGAATAATTTCATCTGATTAGACCTTCTTATTGATATTATGATGGAACAAAACGTGTACGTTTTTAGTGCATAGAAAACATGTTATCTCAAGGAACTTTACTGGTTAGATATTGAAAATCACAGAGAACCATATAGAGAAACAATCTGTATTGAAAAATACGTACGCATTTTTTTTTCTGGTTTCGAAGAAGTTTCTTTCCCCACCGGTAGATGTTTCTGTGAGCTCAATAGCTTATTTTCTTAAGTATCCTGATGAAAACAAGCTTATGGCTAGTTCTTATTGCCGTATTTCAGTCAACAGGAAATGCTGAACCAATCACATAATTTGTTTGCCAGGAGCTTTCAGAAAAGAAGATTTTGAGCATCAGAGACATCTAATGGTGAGGAAAGAAAGTTTATTTAAGTCAGGAGGAAATGCGCCGAAATTTAAGAATATAGGCTAAGGTTCTCTGTAGTAGTACGTACAAAAAAGGTTTTGTGTGAACAGTGAACTTTATTATACAAACTAAATTTTGTAATCAACTTTTCTTGGTTCGTTTTACTTTATAGGTTCTGGTTCTTTATTTCGTTTTGCATTTAGGTTCTTCTGCTTCTTTCTTTTGCAGACTGGTCCTGACTTTTTCGCTTTGCTGGTAGATTCTGCTTCTTTCTATAATTTTTCGGATAGGTTTTTCTTTCCTTTTGCATTTAGTTTCTGCTTCTTCTTTCGTTTTGTGGGTAGGTTCTCATTCTTGTTTCGTTTGCAGTTGGGCAGTTTGCAGTTTGCGTTCTGATCCTGTCTACTTCTGCTTTCATTTTGCTGGTAGATTCTGCTTCTTTCTATCGTTTTTCAGGTATGTTCTTTCATTTTGCAGGTAGATTCTGTTTCTTTCTTTCGTTTTCCACGTAGGTTCTACTTCTTTCGTTTTGTATTTAGGTTCTGCTTCTTTCGTTTCGCAGGTACGTTCTGCTTCTCCTTTCATTTTGCAGGCTGGTCCTGCTTCTTCTTCCCTTTTGCATTTACGATCTGCTTCTTAAATTCGTTTTACAAGTTGGTCGTGATCCTTCTTTCATTTTGCTGTCAGATTCTGCTTCTTTCTTTCGTTTTGTATTTAGGTTCTACTTCTTCTTTCCTTTCGCAGGTAGTGTCAGCTTCTTTTGTTTTACGTTTAGGTTTGCTTCTTCTTTCGGTTTGCAGGCTGGTCTTGATTCTTCTTTCGTTTTGGAGGCTGGTCATGATTCTTCCTTTTGTTTTGCAGATAACACCAGTCGCTTCAGCATTTGCAAACAGTGTTGGGTTTTGATAGTTCCACCATCTACCTAACAACAAAACGTACAGACTCACACTTCAGAATTTTAAAACACTTATCGAGATGAAGATTAATATTCTTATGTCACAAGAAAAGCATCGAGAGAGTACTATGAAGCTTACAACACGTTATTCTCTCGAAAAGTGGATTTTAGTTATTTAGCACCATTGCTCGAAGCTAGTCTCATTATATTAAAATAAAATTTAAGTATACATAAGATCAAACAAACAGATAAACAGACTTAAGACACAAAACAACTAACAGCAACGACGCACATAATTACACTGTGTAGCAAATATATTCGTTTGGAGGAACCATAAATGAATGCAATAAATCAAATTAATTAGCTGGAGTAGGCCTACTTACAGTTTCTGAAAGAAAATAAGAATACTAATAACTGTCGAATTTATTATGAAAAGGGTTCTTTTTCACTATTTTAAAAAGTTGAGATATCAGTAGCATTTAATTCTTTGAGGCCGTATATTTCTGTTTCTGCATTGATTTCCTGTCAAAACCATTTAAATACCTTTAAAAGAGCAGTGTAAAAATTGACTTTCGGTTCATAAGGGTTCTTGTCCACAACAACATGGCGCACAGTGAAAGAGAATTTCTTTGATGCAAAGGATCTCTTGTCCATGTCCATTTTTTAATGCGTTTCTTCTCCCAATGCTATGCAGTGCAACAGCTAAAAAGAAAATAGATGTAAAACTGAATTTCGCTGAATTTACATTTATTTCTCCCTCGCAAAAGAGTTGTGTGGTATTACCGGTTATAACTGGAAATCTTTTTTAAAAATATCAATGTTTTGTTTTGTCTTGCAGCGGTGCTATTGTTGAAGCAGCTTGAAGAGCATAGTAAATACACTCCTTGCTAGTTCAAAAAAGCATTCATTGCAGAGTTGTCAAGAGAAATGGAAGGACCAAGAGATCTGGAAGAGAGGAATGTTGTTGTATCATGTCTAGTTGGGAAAGGAAGGAAGAAAATGCATAATATTGAGATATGGAAACGTAATGCAGAAGACACAAACGTCATTCATCCAAAAGCTTACCTCGATGTCCCGATTGTAACCACGTAGGAGGGGAAAAGGCCAAGGAATGAAAGATCGACGTTTCAAACCTTCGACTCTTTGCAGATGGATTTGAAGGTCAGAATAAGAATTCTGCGATGCTCTGTATGTTGTCCTATTGGTTAAATGACACTTCACCTAATGTCAAGGAGATTCATTTAATATTTCCCATTCCAGAACACTCCTCCCTTTCCACTTGATCGTGCTTTTGGTAGAATTAAGCTTGAATTTAAGGGTCGTGAAGCTAGAAAAATATGTTGAAGTGTTTCGTAACCATGCACAATAATCAAGATGTTTGACGAATGTCCCTTGTACTGTACAACTGGAAGCAAGTGTCGCAGGAAAATATGAAGAAGCCAAATCAATAACACTTCAAATTTTCAACAGTTAAAAAGGTTAATCATTGTTCGTGGAACAATTCCAACTGCACCCATTGTAGTGAAAGGAGAACAAACCCTACAATACTGACGCCAACATGGCCAAAAGATATTAAAAAGGAATGTGTACAACACAGATTTCACACTACCCTTGATTTGGAAGGGTGTTCCAGTTAGAAAGGTGGAAGACGTCTAAAAACTTCTCTCGCTTCATTTAGGGATAGACTGGTTAAGCAATGCACTTTTATTCTGATATTATAGGCAGGCAGAACTTCGAAGGCTTTGATGATGAACTCGAATGTAACACAATGGACGGTGTCGATGGTGTCTAAACTTTCCAACACTGGGAAATAATGTTTATTGATTTTAACATTCCCTAGTGTTTTATTATATTTCAGTGTGTATATTTTTTTCTTACATTGATATCTTTGTATTTACATGCTACTGAAATTCCAGAACTAGTAATACAACATGATTGTATTCCAAGGTTTGTATTATTTCTTTAATAAAATTTGTAATTGGTAAAAGAAATATAAGGTTCTCAAATCAATTTTTAATTGGCAAAATAAGTATATAGAATATTTCTTTAATAAAATTGTTTATTAGCGAAATGCATTTTGTGCAAAAAAACATTCTAATTGGCAAAAATCATATCTGCCACTCACAATTTTGGAAGAAAAATTTCACTTATCCAAAAGATTCAGTTTCAAAGTGTCTCTTGTCCTTCATAGTTTCCTCAATATTTGGGACATATTCAATATAATAATGACAATTAGATTAAAAATAAACTCTTACCATTCGTTGAAGCACATTAACTGCAAAATAAGCTTAAAGTCATTACTCTCGCATGTCGATATTATATTTACCCACATAGCAAAATGACGTCCCAGGAATATCTGACGGATCTCCTGGCAGGATATCGGGACGTAGGACGTCCTGTTTAAGTCCCGTTTACATCCATGGGACGTATAGTTATAATTAATCCTTCGTATAACTATACGAAGGCATATCCTTCGTACAGTTATGATGAATTAAATAATAATAATAGTAAGGTCGATTTAATTTATAGAAATTCCAGGTAGGTAATCCCGCACGGCTTTCCGGGGGACATCCAGGGGACATCCATACGGGATGAACTGTTTGTATTGCCCACAGAGTTATCCCAGGGACGTCCTTAGGACATCGCTATGGGAGCAGGACAATTCTGACGGTAATGGGATCTAAATGGGACGTCCCAGGGACGTACTCTGCTATGTGGGTAT
>JAGDQP010019889.1:0-10039 GCA_022664845.1 Lepisma saccharinum | reverse complement strand
AAGCTTAAAGTCATTACTCTCGCATGTCGATATTATATTTTTATATATATATATTTACCAGTAAAAGAAATATTATTTTAAAAATAATAATAGATATTGAGATATCATATAAGTTTAAATCGCAAACCTTAATGCCATCTATGCTTCCCTCGGGGACAATAGATTTAATTCCTTTTTTAATTTAAGTAGGGGCATACGCTACTGAACATTTATCGCTTAATTCACTTTTGTTATTTGCGAACCAAAAAGTATCTTAACCTTTGTTTGTCTTTTGTCTGTAATACAGCTTAACACCTCACCGAAAGCAGGTACTTTGGTGTCCTCGAATTTACCATATTGGTTCGTTTTCCAATATGGTGGAACAACAAGCTTATTTTTTATATTACTATATGCACTTCTGCGAAATTAGGCATGTTCTATTTCCAATTTTCACCATTTCTTCTTGGATTTTTACTTAGTTTTATTTTTTATTTTCAATTCTAATATTCATATCATTGTATGAATTGTCACTTCAATTTTGCTTAACGCCACGGCATGTAAACCATATTCTTTCTATCCTTTTTTATTATCTTTCTTTCTTGCTTTTCCTCTCTCTGTTTTCGTCCTTTCTTCAATTTTATTTCTTTCCTTCTTTCTCTCTTTCTTCAATTTTTACCTCTTTCTCTCTAACTTCATTTCTCTCTCTATCTCTCTTTCTTAACTTTTACTTTTTATATCTTTTTTCTTCCCTTTTTCTTAATTCTTTCTCTGTCGTTCTTGCATTTTCTTTTTATCTTCTCCCTTTCTTCCTTTTTCTCGCCCTCTTTCTACATTTTTCTCTCTTTCTTTGTCTCTCATTTGTTTGTTTTCCTTTGTTTGTTTGTTTGTTTCTTTCTTTTTCCCTTTCTTTCTTCCTTTTATCTGTTTCTTCCAGTTTCTTCATCTTTCTTTTGCCTTCTTTCTATATCTGCCTTTTCTCTTTTTCTTCCTTTTCCTTTCTGTCTTTCTTTCTCTCTTTTCTTTTCTACTGTTTCTTCCTTTTTCTTCATCTTTCTTTTGCCTTTTTTTTTTTCCTTTTGTCTTTCATTCTCTCTCTTTTCCTTTCTGTCACTTTTTCTTTTTTTACTTTCTTTCGCTCTCTTCCTTTTCTGTCTCTTTCTTTTTTTCCTTTTTACTTGGAGCGTTGTTACTAGTAGCTCTTGCGAACATGAAATATTTACTTTTAACGTATAGTGCTAGGCCACAAAGAATCATAGAACTGAATCTTCCCCCACCAATTTTTTTGAGGAGCCCCTACCGTCCTCCGCTACTCTTCAAGTTTTGGAGTGTGCATCTGTCTCTGGAACTGTTGAGACACAAGAACAGTATGATATATCTTGGATCGCCATGGAATATTTTGCAAGATGATCATGCCTGTCCCCACAGAGCATACCTAGTGGACCGGAACTTGGAGGAACACCATATCCGAAGATACAAGCACCGTTAGAATCGACCATATTGTCAGGGGAAAATTTTCTCTGCAAAAGTGTCTCCTAAATATCCTTTGATTTTTCGATCTGGGGAGTGAAATGACCCGACCCACAATATGGTCCATCATCTTAATAATCTAGATTCAGAATATTAGGAGAACAGCAGCAGAACGGGGTAAGTCCAAAACCAACTCACTACCATTTGTGTTACGGGTGCACTACATTTCTCTTCTACGAACCAGAGTTGAAACTGGGTCACTTTTGGTAGCCCTGGCTGACCCGAAGATAGATGACCCAGAGACCCGGTCTGAAACTGGACCCGAATGACCCGGTGACCCGTTTCAGCTCTGCTACTAATATTGAATTAATATGATAATCAGAACTATTAACAATTATTAACATTTTTTTTTTATATCTTATGACACGTTATGATGTATTTAGTACTATGTTTAGTGTAATAATCGCTTCTCAAATTAACATTAAAAGACTCTGTTCTATTTAAATATTGAACTAGTGCTCACTTTACAGATTTTAGATAACAACCAACCTTTAAATGTTAATCTTATATCGATTCTGTTTTCCAACTGAGATTGTCGAGACAGTACTGCAGCACAGCACTGAATTGTATCATGGTTGTACATTACAAAGACTAGCACATTTTAATAATTCCTCTTGTCATTACGTTGTCTGCTTGTCCTTGCCAAATAATTAATATAATCAATATTTTTCTGTTAAGGCAAATTAAGATATATTTAAATAATTATAATTTTTAATTCATATAGAAAGTGTCGACGAAATAATTTGTCAAACTTCGGGAGATAATTATTTACATCAAGACAAGAAAAAAGTTCCTCTGAAGAAATTCCAAAATCTGATTAGTTTCGGAGATACAAACGCTGAAAGTCACGGCGGCCTACAAATGACGTCATAGCTGAACACATGATGACGTAAGCGGTGTTGGCTTAGCAAAATCGTACTTCAATGGTTTAATAGGGCAAAGGTTGAATCCCCTCTAAGCTGTGTTCGCCAATCATGATCATAACTTGATTGATGTATTGAGTACTACTTCGAGTGTGATTTGCTCGGGTAAACCCCGCTTACACCATTAGTTTTTTTTTTATATGACGTAATTTGTGACGATGTCGTGACTTTAAACATCTGCAGCTCCGAAACTAAGCAGATTAAGGAGTTTCTCGAAATGAACTTTCTTCTTGTTTTGATGTAAAAAATACCCCATCCCCCCGAAGTTTGCGCTAATATTTCCAGATACAAGGTTTCCAAATCGAAGCCCAAAATTCACACTTGTCAGCGGTAAATACAATGAATATTTCGCTATACATCAGGGGGGGGGAATATGCTTTAAAGTAAAATTTAATGTTCAGAAGATGATTTCAGTGAATATTAGGATTGCAAAGAAATTATTCTGTTTGGTTAGCAGTGCTGCCAACCTGGTACATCGTTTATTTTTTTTTTCAAATCGCACTACGTCAGTTTATTGGATATATCGTAGCTTCTAGAGATGGTTAACATAATATTAGAAGCAGAGAACGCAGTGTTGCAACATGTTAATATAATATGACTTTAAACGTTGAAAATGGACATGCGGAATATTTCACTCTACAATTATATTGTTCATAGTTAGCAACACTGCGTTCTGTGCTTCAAATATTATGTTTATTTGTACTGCACTGCTTCGACCAAACTGCATACATTTATAGACCACCCATTTCTTGTAAAAATTGTATTACAAAAATTATTAAAGAAACATACAAGTGAAAAGCTACAGGTGAACGGAATCGACTCCAAGTAAATCTAAACCCCAACACGCACACATATACACACACACTCCAACCAAAATACAGCATACTGAAAACAAATGTAAAGTAGAAATAGCCTAGAAATAGCCAACTACTAATTTGTTAATACACTGACTTCAAGGAAGTTCTAAGATGTATAACTTTCCTTAACAAATGTGTTCATTATGTTTCACGTTTCAGTAAATTTTAAATGCAGTTTGTTTTCCTTCTTAAAGTTATTTAATTTTTTACTAAACTTCTGTTACCGCCAGACACACTAACTCTAACTTATTCTACAACAACGCATAAATAATTTATATCGACCTCTATTGAGAATATTCAAAACGATATAATATTATAGATCGAAGTTATAATCTATGAAGCGTCAATGATTTCAATATTAACATCTGGTTCACTTTTGTATTTTCTCCACAAACGAAAAGTATCGTAAAATATAACTTGAAAGTAAATAGGTGGTGCTTGACAACATATCTGTCGTTGATTATGTAACAAAACATTATTACGTTATGAGCATATAAAACAGTTAGAAAACTTTAAAAAAGAGGATCCACCCTTTGCTGTACTTAAAGTAAAAAAACAAAACAAAACGAGAGTGATTCAATTTTACAATCCGTAATAAACTTCGGGTGTGTCTAATGGTAGCTCTTCGCTTATCTCCTTTTTAACACATGTAATCCATGTAAGGAACAGTATTACAGCAATATATGAGCATAACTTTGAAGCCAAAGTCACTGAATAGAAGATTGTTTATGCCGTATACACATGTGTAATGTTTGACAAGATATAAGGTAACAATAACGTTGTTTGTTGCCCTGAAAAGGCTTTCAAATATGCAATATTATTTATCCTTGAAGTTTAGGATAAGGATAGCGTAATGCAAGTTCTTGTTGGCAAATGAGGCTTTCTTATCATTGAAGCACATTTTTTTATCCTTAGTAGTGAAACATGCAAATTATTGCATAACCCTCAACTAAAGTAAAATCTATGGCCCAGAAGGAGGCAGAAGGATCATAACAATTTGATGGTCAAAGTTTCGGGCTTGCGCCCATGACTTTCATTTGTGTTTTATTCTTGGCTTTGTTTCTTGCGTATTGGAGTTTTCAGGACGCAACTGTCGCAGTCCCGATATTAACAGGTGGCTTTTATACAAAGATAACATTTCGTGACCAGCCTAATTAGTTTTCATTACCGGCTGTCGAGACCGAATGCCACTATTTAAACACCAGTAAGCTGGCTACAACCAGGGATTGAACCTGAAACCCTAGGTGTATTTTATGTTATCAGTTCCCACGGATCAAAAATGGATTAAAATGAACGACAACAACAAATTTTCTATATCAACGTAATAACACTTATCTGCTTTACCGCTAACATTGTTTGAAAAAGGTTCCGAAAAACATTAACAAGGTGAGCGACCAGTCGCGATACTGTTTCCATCTCGCGTCTCAGAAACAAATTACGTGCTAAATTGTGTACGCTTAACTGCTGCCACAGTAAGTTTCGTTACTTTGGAAAAGATACGATTCGAAACTGCTTTCAGCGTAATGCTCCTCTGATAGTCATATTTCTATAGTTCTTTTATTTAATTTTTGATGTTTCAGTCTGTAGCTGATAAGAATACGAAACATTATTGTAAATTAAATATTTTCTCTCTTTAAGATACCAATATTTCTCATTTATTTTGAATATGGTCCTTTCAGGTAACCAGCTATGCTTCAGACAGTGTCGGTATCCTTTAGGAGACTTTATTATTAGCAGTAGATTCTCCAAAATAAAACCATTATTGGATCTCATGCCATGCCAATCTTTTACTTGACATTTTTTTTTAATAATTGCATCTAGAACTGTATATATATTTGCTATTACATTGACAACTTCAGCTTCCTTTTTAACACATTTATCTTGGTTTGTATTGTACTGAGATTAAATTTAGCTCGAGCTAATTTCCGATTAGGTTTGCAATTTTTCCTTCTTAAATGACTATTTATTGTTAATAAATTCAATTGAATTAAATTTCCTGTCTGAGAGGAACGTGGTTTAGGATTTAAGTTGTTTTTGTGATCTCTTGAATTAGGTATTGTAGTGCTTTCTTTGGGCATATCCCAGAACCATTCCATAAATTATAGTTTTTAAATAAAATTTTTATTCTTTGAATTTTTCGAGAAACAGAGTAACACAACAGATGGAGATGATATGTGGATATTTTGATAAACCAATAACTTTTGAATATCTTATCGATATTTCGCTATAATCTTATTGGAAAACTAAATTTATTTCTTCTGCAATTTTTACTATTGGTTCTATAATTTAGAAGAAGCTAGGCGATCGGAAAGTTCCGTGATGTTCCTTGTAAAATGTATTGGTTGATTCAAACGTGAATCATATAATTTCTACAAATTTAACACAACATGAATGTAACCATATCACATGTGAATGGGACTAAGTACTGAATCTGTGGCGCATGCTGCATACCCCGTGCACCATCTTAGATACGCCATATTAGTTTCAACTTTTTTTTTTCAAATGGCAATAGGGTCAAGTGACATATCAAATACATCTGAAATTTTCTCAAAATGTCACTGGTGCAATTAGTTTTACTGTATTTCTAACTGTTCTCAAGTTATTACATGTTATATTTTACATTAGGTAAGTATCGAACTATTGATATAATTTTAACATAATTTCTTCAGAATATACAGAACATGAACGTACCATTATGCAATGAAAATGAGACAAACGATTGCATTTCTGATACATGCTATATGATCCGCCAGCTATCTTCGAATTAACTTATATTTGTTTTTTTCACTGCTCACTGTTACTGATGTAAATAAATGTAGATTCGTGATATTTATCAGTAACAAAAACTTGTGGTCACATGTTGATCAGTAGTAAATGGACATAGAGGGTCCTGACTCCATCACTGGTTACCGACAGAATTGTTGATCTAGATATGCACAAATAGGTACAGCGAAATCATGGGAGCACCATCCTGTGGAAGTAGTTTAGTGAAATCACCGTTCTCATATAAGGGAAGAGGAAGCATTGCTTCAACGAGGGTTCGGTCATTCTGTCGGTTTAAAAACGACATTCTTTCCAATTTCCTGGTAATATCTTGAGAATGATTGAAGATACGGCACAACAAATTGAATCAGGAAGTTGATGAGAAAAGTCAAGATCAATTTAATATGTCATTTGCTCCTATTTTTGTATGAAGAAAATAAGTGAAATCCAAGATGGCTGACGGACCATGTTGTATACGTCAGAAATGCAATCGGTTATCTCATTTTACATTGCATAAGGGTACATTCATGTACTATATAATCTGAAGAAATTATATGGATAGTTAGATATACAGTAGAACTCGGTTATAACGACATCGAAGGGACCTGAAAATTTGTGTCGTTATAACCGAATGTCGTTGTAGCCGAGTTTTATGCTACCAGTCGAGTAAGATGGAAAATGATGCAGAACAAACATAATTAGGCCTAGTTTAGATTGTATTCACTTGAAAACCTGTCATTAACATAAAATGCAGCCGTGTAAGATGGTAAAAGGTGACATAACGTAAAATAGAGTACTGTATTAAATTCCACGGAACAGTAAAATTAATCTGACTAGATTTAAGACAAAATCAGCTTTTTACCTTCCATTCTCAATTTCACGTATAACTTCATTTTTTCTTCCAAAGTTAAAGCTTTTCGTTTTTTAGCTATGCTCAACCTTTCAACTAGTAAAGATAGTACTACAGACCGTCCGAGGGTGACAATGGTGTGGGGAGTTTCCCTGTAAGTTTCCTGAGGTCATTGTTGACAGAAGGGAGATGTTAAGGAAACTCTGGACATCCAACCTCGAGTTCTCAAAATCAAGCAGCAATAGAGATCTGAAAATAGCTTTGGTTCTTGGAAAACTGTACTCTAAATTGAGGTTTAAAATGACGTTATATGCGAGCTTGACGCATATATGTTTGTCGCTTTAAGCGAGGTTAAAAAAACACATTCATTATGAGAGATATATTGATGCTACAGAAAACATGATGCTTTAGCCGAGGTGTCGCTATAACCGATGTCGCTATAAACGAGTTACACTGTATACCTAATGTATAATTCAATATGCAGTAACTTGAGATTGGTTAGAAATACAGTAAAACTAATTGCACCAGTGACATTTTGAGAAAATTTCAGATGTATTTGATATGTCACTTGACCCTATTCCCATTTGAAGAAAATAAGTTGAATCTAATATGGAGGATCCAAGATGGCGGACGAAGCATGCAGCATGCGCCAGAGATGCAGTCATATTGCGTTAAATCTGCAGAATTTTTTATGATTCACATTTGAATCACCTAACACATTTCACATGGGACATCACTGAACTTTCCAATCGCCTGGCTCCTTCTAGAAGCAATTGTGAAACGTAGGAGCTCACCCTAATTCTTTTCATATTGAAAACTATCGACAGTGGAAGTTTCATTCAAATTTGAGTGTGTGAGTTCTGGTATGTTCCTTTCCAGTGAAAATTTTCTTACTTCTTGACATTGGTGACATTCTGCCGAAATTGTTCAGTACTTTACATTGACTGAACAATATAGGAGGCAATTTAAGTATCTCGAGCTCTTTTGGTTCGTGGCTGTAAGCGACCCCACCGGAGCGTTAGTTGAAGACTGCACGAGGTCTAGAGTGGCTGCAACAGCCAGAAACACGAACTAACAAGAGACCAAATTTAAGGCCATCTCAGTATAGGCCCCTAATAGGCGGGAAATTTGAATTATCTTTAATATTTTTGTTTTCACTACAACTAGATGGTGATATGTAGGTTGCGTGCTGTAAAGGAAAAGTGCATTGGTGTGTAAATGATATGAATATTTGTTGAAAGGAAATGATAAGAGAAAAAAATAAACTGTATTAAGAAAAAGTGATTTGCACCATTTGATTGAGCTATATACGAGGTTACCTTAATGCAAGAACTTAAACTCTTAGAGCATTCGACCCTGAGTTAGAGAAAATAAGAAGTCTATTAATATTATTAGTAGTAGTAAGCAGAGTTGGAATGTTTAAAACAAAATGTTTTTAAAGAGATGTTTTAAACAGAGGCGATTGTTTTAAACATTTTGTTTAACACATTTTGAACATGTCTTAAACTATGTTTTTAAATCGTGTTTAAAACATGTTAATTTTATTTTTCTTCTTTGAAAGAATCATATTATTTTTAAGAGTACGAAAGGGTGTGTTTTTACCTGTAAAAAAGGTATGCAATTTTATTCCATGTGAAAGCTAGTTTTCAAATAATCGGTATTATGACACGGCAAGCCTACAGGCGGAGACATAAAATGCGTTGTTTGATTTGTTCCTTATCGGTTGAATGCTAGAAGTAGAGATATTAAGTCGCTATCAATAACATGAAATAAGATGTTCATATTTCAATTTTTCCTTTTTTTATTTATTGTCAGAAACTGCCAGGAAAAGAAAAACTTCATGGGCATGTATTTGCTTCTGTGTTTTATTTCTCTTTTTTTTTTTTTTTTTATGTTTATGAGGAAAAGGACAGTAGTAAGTAACTGTGCAGATACAATCATTTCTTATTCGGTGCTTGGAGTTTATGTCGGGTGGTAGTACTTGATAGCTTCTTCGTTGCTGTTCGTTTGGGTGTCTATTAAAACGTCGACAATCGAAACACCGACAATCATAACATCGACAACGGAACATCGACACGTTCAAAACGTCAACACTTCAGAACATCGACACGTTCAAAACGTCGACAGTTAAGAACATCGAAACTCAAAACGTCGACAGTTCAGAACATCGAAACTCAAAACGTCGACAGGTCAGAATCTCAAACTCAAAACGAAGACAAATCAAAAAGTTGTCCAGTTGTCGATGTTATGGTGTTTTGGTTGTCGGTAATATGAATGCCACCCGGCATATAAGGTATATTGAATATCTGTGTATGGGTGGGTGGGTGGGATGTCTATTAAAACATCGACATTGAAAACACAGATGCCGACACGTTCGCTACATCGACAGCTTGAAAGACCGACATGATCTATAGATCGACAGTTCACTATGCCGACAATCAAATCACCGACATAGTCGCAGTTACTGCAACTGTGACAGAAGCAATTCCATTCTGTCACTATTTATATTGTAACCGTTCTGTTCATATCAACGCAAAGACTCAAGTAGAGTAGACTCCGGCACATTTGTTTGAAATATGAGATTTGATCTTGTGACAGCAAATCAACACGAGCCAGTTGGGACTGGAACATCCTTGAATCTAAATTTGTAGTATTTTATGAAGTACAAAGGCCAAAATGTTACTAAATCGTAAGTAGGCTCATTTTACCATTACTAGAGTAAACAAATGTAACTTCAAGTCAGAAATCTGTAAGATGCTGCAACGAAAGAAATTTGTTTGAAGAAAAGTAAGATCCTTGGCTGGTTCCATTAAATTTCTCACTTCAGGATAGTTTAAGTTAGGTTTGTTTACGTAAATAGAGTTATTTTTGGTACAAAAAATTGGATTGACGCCTTTGTACTTAAAAATGCTACAAGTACTAATTTTAGAAAACCGTGAAGTGAGCTGAACGAAATCATATCTCACGAGCCAACATCCCTTCTTGTCTCCAAACAATCCTCTAAAGGACAGTCCTACAATGTCCTGATATCTTCCTGATTACTAACTGCCAGTTAACACGATGATACTACCTGGTCACGATAGTAACGATCAATTTTACACAAAATAACGCATTACTCACAGGACTCGGTTGTATCATCC
>JAGDQP010019888.1:0-34150 GCA_022664845.1 Lepisma saccharinum | reverse complement strand
ATGACATACATGCAGATGTAACTTCTGAACTTAATCATCTTGCCAGCAGTTAATAGAATAAATTCTGATCTAGAAAATATACATGTTTGGTCAGAACGCAATGGTCTGGCGCTGAATCCTAGCAAATCTTAATACATAATAATAGGGTCCCCAAATATGGTAGCGAAAATCAACAGTCTAGGTTCGTATGTTCCGAAAGTTCAAATAAGGAACGAGGAAATTAAAAGAGAAAATAAACAAAAGTCTAGGTATTATTCTCGATGAAACATTATCATGGTCGGAACATGTAAAACAAAAATGCAAGCAAGTGCATAGAAAAATGCACTCAGTCAACCTTTTGAAAAACTTTCTTCCTTAACGTATTAGAATCACGCTGGTACAGTCTCTCTTATTCCCGCTCTTCGATTACTGTTATATAGTGTATAACGATTTGTCTGTTACTCTAGCAAATAGATTGCAAAAAATGCAAAATCATCACGGTCAGTACGACAAAAATTAATCATCTGCTTGGGTCATACTTCAACTTTAGCAACCGTAAAATAAAGCGATTTTTTATTTCTTTCGTGACCTCATTTTTGCTTGTTACGTATGCTTCCAGTATTTAAACCTGTTTATTTTCTCTATGATGTCATCCGTAATTATCTTTTCATTTCTGTTATTTCCTGTGTTTCGGCTCATTATCATGTATTTTGTTTTATCTATGTTTAGCTATAGACCTATCTCATCACACTCTTATACTAAGACATCGGTGTTACTTTCTAGTGCATCTATATCGTCCCCTATTAAATCTACATCATCCGCGTAAGCAAACGGTTGTTTCAAACCATTCAATGTTAGTCTCTTTTTATCTTCTTTTATTTTCTGAATCGCATATTTTAACACAAAGTTAAACAGTAATGGTGACAAGGCATCACCTTGTTTCAATCTGTTGCGAATCGCGAAACTATCTGGCATATTACTACCTATGCCAGCTTACTTTCTTAAAATTATCTTTGTTTTCAAATTGCTTCCACTCTTTTAGTCATACAAGCACCAAACTGGGCATATAGTCTGCTTCCCAGGAACCCCTAACTTTATGTATAACTTTTCTAACGTATTTCATTCATGCAAATATTTTTTGAAAGTAGAAAACACGAAAAGGTAAAGCTCGTTTAAAATTAAAATAAAAGAAAATGAAAAAGCTTTTTAAAGACATCCTGTGTTAAACAATTCGTACTTAAAAATAAAAGAAAAAAATAATTTTGTTTATGCATTACTAAAATGCAATGTAGTGCATTTTGTTTATGCACTACATTGGGCGCGCCAATTGAAGAATTTATAAAGTGACTGTGTATGAGAGCGCTCACATGTTATTCTTTTTAGTTATGCATAAACAAAATTATATTTTACTTTTTAGTACGAATTGTTTTAATAAAATGTCTTTAAAAAGCCTTTTTATTTTTATTTTTCTCAAGCTGTTTTGTGAACCAAATACTAAAGTGTTCGGCAACCAGCAAAATCCTATATCATTGCTGGTTAGTATTTATTTTAGAATAAAGAAGTCTGTATTAAAAGAAATATTAATATACGCTTTTAAAACATTTAAATATATAGATTCATATGAAAGTAACAACGAAATATTGTATTGTCACTCAATTCTGTGCAAAATTTCATCATTCTATGACGTCGGCAAATTAGTTAAATTAACTCTGCAAGAATTGATGACACCATGAACCATTGTTAACTAAAGAAAATAATATAACAAGTTTAAGTGGTCGGATTTCGATCCACGCTCCACTAGCGCACTGTTCAGATGCTCTCGCCACTTAGCTAGGAAGGCAGTTGGCACTTATGGCTTTCCGAGTGATATTTATCACCAGGATTTTACTGCGAAGGAGTTTAATTATTAACATGTTGTTGATTTTACCACGAGTAATGTTTCGTGAAACAAAAAAAGGAGAGATACGTTTACTACAGTGTAAAGATTTTTACCCAACTTAATTCCTCTTTCTACCAATGCAATCCTTGTCTCCCTCGATCCAACCAGTGAACTGTTTACTGTTTGCAGTGTAAAACCAATATAAACACTCAAAATGGTGCGGCGTTCAGTGATAATCAAGTAACGCTACTCCTGTTATTGAATTATAGAATATTTAACCAAGGCTTAAACTTCATCCACAAAAGTCCGTCAACTCAGTATTGCTATTTTAACTGACATTTCGATCAGAAAATGACTTAATTTTAAGCGTAAAATAAACTGAACGTTCACTGACAAAACACTTGGGCTAGTTTCAACCCATTTTCAGTTAACGTTTAGCTATTTTAAAGAAAATGTTAAACTTAAAAATAGAGTTAAGGTTACCAATCTTTTCACTAAAGGGCTTATACTATATCCACATTTAAAAGTAAATACAACAAAACGTTCATTTTCGACTTTTATTTCTCCACAAAGCGGAGTAACATTCATTTCGTGTTTCCACTTTTTAGAATGTAACTTTCGCAACCATAACTTTCTCACTCAAGTATTACCGGCAGAATAACCGTTCTGAATATTTTCAGATTTAAATTTCGTGATAGTAATCGTGAGTTTAGGAGTTTCTAAACTGAACAATACCATTCCTAAACAACTTTTTATTTCTTCCGCCACTTCATTTTGCTTATTACATGCGCTCGCAAGTATTCAAATTAGATTAGTTTCTAAATGGTCTCATTCTTGTGTTTTTATTTCCGTTATCCTTTGTGTTCCAGCTTGTTATCATGTAATTGGTTTCTCTCTCTCTTCACTTGTAGACCTATCTCATAGCAAGCTTCTACTCAGACATCAGCGTGACTTTGTAGTGTATCTATATCGTCTCCTATTAACTCCACAATATTAGCGTATAAAACAGTCGCTCAAGTCATTCAGTTGTAAACACACAACAATCCTGGCTGGGAATAGCCAGAAACTTTAAACACAAAAACCCCTTCCAGAAATAGAAATAGGGTCGCCAGGAGCCTAGAATACCCACACAACACATCCGACTAAACTCTAGCTCCAAAAAGTTTCTACACCCCAGACGAGCGATGCAGAAATTTCTTCCAGATTTAGGATTATCTGGGGAAGAATATTCCAGATCCTTGGTCGCTGCTAAAAGACAGTAAAGCTGAACGAGGGAGGAAATACCGATAAGACGACACCTCCAATCTTTTTAATTAGATCGTCGGTTCATCTTCTGAAGTACCAGCTGGTTCGGATTAGCGATAGTCAAAGAAAGAAAACGAAAATCTGTACTTGGGAATGATTTCATATGATTATACGCATAACAATTCATGTGTGACTCAATCTGCATCTTTTATCACTTTGAAGTAATTACTACAGGGTAGCAAAATACCATGTCTTACCTTTACCTTAGTATGGCCCACACCTGTAGTCTGGAATAGCAATTCCTGAAATAAAAACGACGAACACAACGAACGGCAGTCAATACCTAACCTAAACGTCGTGTCATTATCTAACGCAAATGCAAATAATGTATTAACATATATCACATAATGGAGTTACTTCATATAGCGTAACGCTGTACCTGCAGAATTCAATATATAGTTCATTTCCCAAGTTTTCACATCACAGCTGGTGAAATAATCCTACCACTCGCCTACAGAGTAATGAACCAAACCTAATCTAATTAAAATACATCTCTCAAAACGCTAGGATAACCGAAGTAGAGAATAAATTAGTATAAATTGCTTTCAAAGCTTACTTAATTATTGATAACGTAGTTTAATTTAAATGAATATCATGGTAAACGTTAATCAATTTCAATCACTGCACAACACAAACAATATCACACACTGTATATGGTTACTCAACTAATACCTTAAGTAATACCTAGTTAACTGAGAGGTTATATTGACTAAGTTCTTTGAAAAGAAACTAAAAATGTTTGAGGAAATATAAAGATTTAAAAATTCAATTTATTTATCTGATTTTACACAATATTCGCTTTCGAAGTATGACATTATAACCAGAAGTTGAAGTAATAATTTCGTTAAGATTTGAACAGAATAAAGCTTGTGTTGTAAAAATAAAATACATTCGTATCTTCTATCTTTTACACATAAGAGAAAACGAAAGTTGGTTTCGAAGATAAAAATATTCATAATTTTTATAATAATCAATAATTCTTGTTACATTTTCACGATATAGTACAGAAACATTAGTATTTAATTGTGAAAAGGTTTTATCACATTACATCTTACAGAAATTTAGTTATTACATAAAACATACCTTGAAGAAAGAGACCAGTTCGCTTTAAAGCAGGCGTGACGTCATGACAGCTGAATACTACGTTATACAAATTAACCTTTGAGTAAATATTGGAATACGCAATAATAATGTTACAAATATGACAATTGAACGGAGAATAGTGGCTGCAGTTGAAATCAATATTAATTAATCATTTCGAAGTTTTAAATTTACAATTAAAGTCCAGAATTATCAAGAACTGCATGTATAAATGGTCGAACAAACATTGTGGTTGATTTGACTAATTGAGGTGGTGCATGGTAGCTGTTAACATGGCTAACCGGGAGTTTTAAATAGAATGGAAAACTGGAAGACTAAAAGTTGGAAACTGATCACTAGAATCGAAAGACCCGATACTTAAAACGTAGGAATTCTGCTAATAGTGGCCCCATACTGAATTTAGCAAATATTACCCATGTTGATAAATAATCTTTAGAACCAAAATAATTACTTTATTGAAGTGAAAATTTGAAAATAAATTTAATGACTTGTTATCACTTGTATGAATTTTATTCCCTTCACAACTATGAATATAATCCACCGCAATAGATGAATAACTGTCGAAATATCCTTCAGTTTAGCAAATATTTCATATATATTTACCTATTTGTAGTTTAGGGTTCAGGAGATACAAAAAAGCCCACACATCTATCCTTCGGGTCGGTGAAGTTAGAACTACTACTAACATGGAGGGGAGATCAGTTCTCCCATCAACAGGAGAAGAATGCTTATTGACACCAATCAGCAATAAACACAGAGCCAAGCATTGACTAGGATCCAATCAAAATTAGGCACTAAATCCAAGTCAATGATGCTTCGTGATTAATGAAAACCTGAAAAGGTACAGACATAAAACAAAAGCAAAAAAATAAAACGAAACACGCCCAAAGCGTGACTAAAGCCAAACAAAGAGAAAAATATAAGGAGAGCACGAAAGGAAACAGAACGTTACAAAGAAATAAAAGGGGAAGAAAATATAAATGGAACAGCAAACTAGATTGTTACACAGTTTTAGTCTTTTCTGTCCTTTTTGAATCTCATATTCATTTGAATCTCATATTCTAATGCAAAGTTTAAGAGTAGTGGTGACAAGTCACACTCTGTTTCATTCCGCTGCGAATCTTGAAAATGTCGGATATCTATTACCTATCAGTACTCTGCTTATAAGGTCGCTGGGACACACACGTGTTAGCTGAACAAGTTTATTATGAATTGCATATTCTACCTTGATATTGTATAGTTTTCCTCTTTAGAGAAAATAATTTGTTTTTGTGAAATCGATGAACAATTGGTGAATCGTCTTATTGACTTCCCATTTGTTGTCTAACCGTTGTCTCAAGATGGAAATCTGATTCTTTCTAAATCCACATTGATAATTTTAAATGACTTCATCTATATATACGCTTAGACGTGTTAGGAGAATATTGCTGAACACATTCTAACATGTTGGGAATAAACTTGTTTATGTACATCTGGGAAATTCGTAGAATTGAATGTTGTAAGAGAAAATTCCGACAATTTCGGGACATATTGAGAAGATTCGAGGGGTTAGGTAAAGTAAACTTACATAGAAGCAGAATTACATTACTTCCTTATGGAAGCAGATTGTCTAAATGAAATGAGAACCTCGAGATCTTATTGTAAAGTTAAATTAAAACTTATTGCTTAAGTTAAATTAATACCACGCCCATACATTTAATTAAGATTACCAATTTAGTAATAGCCCTTGATAATATTGATCCTGACATATTCTTTAGAATGTACACAATTCACATCGATTTCATAACGACAACAGAATATGTCAATTGGACGGATCAACGGAGCGTAGTATTTAAATTGCCACCTTTAGAGTTATTAATGGATAGAAGTGTCATCAGGTCGGGTTTTGTTATATTGGAAAGTCTTTTTAATTTTACATAAAAAGTTCTCTTTTCTTTTATATATCTAGTCAGCACGTTCTGTTGTATCATTCCATTGCTAACGGATTCTAGTCTGAAGATATTGAGTTACAATAATGTATCTGGATTCAGCTTTCAGCTACCTCGAGACGGTGTCAAAACTAGTTGGTCTTACACCTATTGCATCTCAATATTTTTCTATCACGACTATCTGTAGTGTCATTATCTTATTAACTACCAATATTTCTCTTATCACCTTGAAATCTTACTCTATTACTGACAGGACAGTGTCTGCCATATTTGCGAAATTTCTTAATATCAGTCCAATAGTGTTTACATTTGCTGGATCATTTTTTTTTTCAATTTAAAATGTTATAAAATTAGCTTTCTTATTCTGGAAGGACTTTCGAGTTCAAGAAATCGTTTCCTTTGTAATATCATCAGTTATCAGGAGAACGTGAGGAAGATAATTTTCATTTCTACAAGTTTTATTATTCTTAGCTCAATAACTATTGTAAGTTTGTACTTGTATTTTGTAGCTGAAGACAAAATCATATTCACCTACGCAGTCATATGCTTTGGTTTCCTTAATACGCAACAATTTCTTGTTGAAATTTGGTTTGCGAGCATATCTCGCATAATGAGAGAATATTTCAGATTTATTAATGTTGAAATTTCAGGCATTAAATTTAAACTGGATAATTTCAGAATTTCTGTACCTCGTATAACAGGAAACAAGTGCAAAAAGATTTACGACTTAAGGGAGCTACATGCATATTTAACCGAACTCCTGAACACATTCAATCAATCTTACGGCTTCCCAATGCTAGCCCATATGTTAGATATTCTGTTGTCACTTATGTTTGCCTTCTATAACATAATTGAATTAGTAAGTGGCAATTCCTCCGCTCCAAAGAAGCTTGAAAGAGTTGTTACTGAGACGGCAATTTTAATTTGGGTATGTGGAAGAGCTGGAAACCTTGTTTGGTCATCATCTGCTACTTGTGAAGAGGTAAGGGTATTCATGTAATATTAATATTATTATTCCCTTCAGTGTATTTAAGAAGGTATGTTTTTCGGTATATACCTGCGAATTCGATTGTATTTTCCGAAAATATATGTTATGAGAAAACATAGATAGATTTAGGTAGGTACTGAAACAATTGAATTCAACCCGCTTTACTGTTTCACCATTGTTAATTTTTAAGAGTTGACTACTTTGCTGATTTCGACTGTTCCATCGCGAGTAGCACTTCAGACAGCTGTTGTAATTTCAATTACTAGATGCGGATTACGAGTAATAATACTTGGCATTATGATCTAATCTTTGTAAATAGGTTCAAGAGATGTGTTCTTGTGTCTAATGAAGAAGTGTTACTAAAATCTTTTGGTGTCAGACGTTGAGAGTTGAAAGATCAATGCAAATTTTATTGAAGTTAATAATTCGATAATGATATTTTCGTGTATTGATGGTACTACTTTTCTTTGGCAGTTTACAGACTCATAGTGGCGGGCATTTTAATGATGCCAATGCATGGCATTAACAGTATGAAAGGAGATTGAACTCTTCGTCATGTCTTTATTTAGGTCCATGGTCCAAAGTGTTTTTTTTAAATAACTATTTTCGACGGTAAAATGGGAGAGAGCAGAATTAAGTTCGTTTCTTTTAAATTATGAAAATTTTAATACAAACTATAAAATCCTCAGGCTTAAAACTACTAAAGCTAGTTACTTATTTGTTCATAAATTTAGTAGCCTTCTAGATGAAATAAAAGTGACACGTTCCATTTTGTATGTAAATGGAATCTTTGGTTCCGTTTGTACGTAGTGGGCTGATAAACAACACAGGAGTAATGGCTAGTGGACATTTTTATTATTATATTTGTGATGGAATAGTTTTTTATTTTATTCCTTAAACACTCGAGAAGGATATACAAAGTAATTTATATTCCTAAGATTGAATATCTGGTAAAAATGTTGGAACTATCCTTGTGCTTTAAAATTTATGGATTCTAGATTCACTCACTTGTGTAGAAATGTTAATTCTATAAAAATAATTTTGAAATGATGCCTGCCAAAATTCCTTTTTCACTTGGAAGTTGGGACAAATATGTAGAATTGATCACGTGTTGCAAGTTTAAAATGAACAACCGTGCCGAAGTATTTGAATGCAAGTATTTTAATAGTTTAAGATTTGTTTTCACATTATGTTATTGATATTGTACCATATTTTGAGCGATATATCTTCATGATCATTGCATAATTTTAACTTCGCAATGTGAAAATATTGTTGGTTGGTTTTCCCCAATGGGCGTCCATGTAGATATTAATAGATGAGAGGGTAAGATATGAGTAGTTTGTTTAAGAATACTATGATTAAGAACTCTTAAAATCATTTGAAGTGTTTTTAGAACTTCGAATGCGTAACGCTGTCAAGGCTCACGACTTAGTTGGTTATTCATAGATCCTGGTATAACATTATTTAGTGATTCATAGTTCACGAGACGCACTTATCTTGCAAAAACTTCCACAACAACCTGCAGAATTGTGATCATCCTTGAAATAGCTATCAATAGAGCAGAAGATTTATAGCTTGCATTTTTCAGGTTTGTAGCAATAATTTTTAAAGATTTCGCCTTTTGTCACACGAAAATGTGACGATTTTAGCCGTTTATAGCATTAAATTCAGTCGTGCTGTGCGGACGCTTGTTGTTGAGTCTCCAGAGTGCAGTGAAGCGTAACGTTGAAAATGGTTGTTTCTCTCACGGTTTGGCTTGTTAGAATAAGCATGTTCTCGTGCTTTTCGGTGAAAAGTAAGAAAGCAGAAACGACTCGTGATTCTTCTACGTACAAAGCAACGTTTTCGTACGGTTTTGTAATATTAACTATTCTTTTAATATCATGTGTAGATCCCAACCCGGGCCCGTGCCCTAGTTCAGATGCGGTTGACATGAATTACTTAGTGCAATAAATACGTAGTTTGAAGGAGACCATAACGAGTGAACTTAAAGAAGTAAGGGAAGTGTTGAACAAGTTAGGCAATCGAATTGAATCAGTTGAAAATCAAGTTCAAAGCGTGTGCAAAGATGTTGGTGAACTCCAAAGCTACACCGAGTGGTTAGAGAAGAAGATGGACGATCTGGGAAATAGATCAAGAAGGCAAGATGTTGTAGTGTATGGTTTAGAGGAAACAGGTCAAGAAACGTGGGCTGAAACTGAAGACAAGGTCCGCGAGTTATTTGAAAACAAACTGAAAGTGAGAATTGACAGTGACGACATTCAAAGAGAACACAGGATAAACGCCAAGAAAGGAAAAAGACCGATAGTTTGTAAGCTATTGAAGGACAAAAAAAAAGGATAGAAATTCTTAAAAATAGACAGTTACTACGTGGTACCAACGTATTCATAGAGGAGGACTTTTCCGTAGCTGTTCGTAGCGAAAGAAATCGACTGAAGGAACACATGATGGAGGCCAAAAGAAGAGGTTTCAGTGCTCATCTCCAATACAAATGTTTAGTGATAAACAAGAGGAAATACAGTATATGGGACTTCGAAACAGGAAACAATCCTTTAGTGATTGACGGCTCGACAACAATAAAAAATTAAGGTAATGTGACCATCAATAGTGACAACCCGGTTTTGATCACTCCAGCTGTAACAGCGTCCGGCCAGGAAAAAACTAATAGCCCTCAGCCTAATCTCACAGATAACAGCATTCCATCACTACAATTGTGTGTGCAAGAAACAGGTGATTGTGCTGGTGTTAGTAATAGAAGTGTTCTCAGTGACTCCGCTAAAAATAACCCTGGAACCACGTCAAGGAAAAGCTTAAGGTTGCTGAGTTCTCAACTTCAGTGGAAGAAGGGGAAGGTGGCCTCGTGTTGACAACCAATAAATGTGGACTATCAAGCAGGTAAGAATGCACCTGACATTTCTGAAGAAACAACAAAAGAGAAAATGAACGCAAATGTTTTTAAAGGTTCTTTTACTTTAGATGTTCTTTTCCAGAATATCAATGGTGCTAGGACCAAAACAAAAGAAATATATTGTAATATTCTGGCAGTTAATTATAATGTAACAGCTTTGTTTGAAACATGGTTGTCAGATTCTCACTATGACTGTGGACTCTTTGATTATCGTTATATACGATATTCAGGAAAGACAGGAATACATAATTTCGTTGGGGAGGGGGTGTTATTCTAGCAATTCAAAAAAATACAGTGTTTTTCAAATGGAAAGCATAGAATATGATCTTGACTGCGTTCTCGTCAAGATGAGAAATGAAGCCTACAGAAACTTAGGATTAATTGTCAGATTAGGAAAGGATTTTAATAATCCGCAGGTTCTTAAATTACTGTATTTTAATTATGTCAGATCTAAATTGGAATACGCATCTGTAATATGGAATCCACAATGCAGTAAATATTCTAGGACCATTGAGGGAATTCAATCATTTTTTTTAGATCCTTAGCGTACAAACAAACATATTTTTATCCAAAATTTGATTCATCGTCGCTACTGGCAGTCAACTTTGATCTTCTGACCTTGGAGAAAAATAAGAATTATTAATGATATTGTATTTCTTTCTAAAATATTTAATAATGAAGCTGATTGTACAGACTTAACCGCAGCTATTTGATAAAAGTTTCCTCACTTAGAACTCGTATGCGAAACAATGAGCTTTCCTTCTGTCACAAGGCCAGAACAAATTCTATGTTAAAGTCTCTCATATGGCGAACTTATAATAAGTACTTGGAAACAGATAACGAAATAGATATCACCAATAGGACAAAAACAGTTATACGCTCTAGACTGATTCAATATATGTCAATATACTAACTGAAACTTTATTTTGTGGTAACTATATTAATGTTTTGTTCTGCTTTATGCAACGGAGAAATTATTGGGAAAATTATGTTAATGTCTTTGTCTGTGTTATTGGGTTTGTACATTTTTTCTCTCTATCTTGCGGAAACTATTACGATGACTGTTTTGTTCTATGTGATTCGGTTTGTAAAGTTTTTTTTTTGTTATGTGTACAACTTGTATTATTTAATTATGCAATGGAAGACTTTAATTAGGCATTAGTCTGTTGTTTTCCAAATAAATAAATAGATAAATAAAAACTTTTTCAAAACAAAAATCAGAATATGTCTGTAACAAAAATAGCAATTAAAAGGTTTATCCGAATAAAAATCTTACCTTTATACATTAAACTACTTGATTGCTTTATAAATTGCATACAGTCAGCTGGTGCACTCTGAACACACGCATTTAAAAACCGCCAATAATAAGTAAGAAAACGTTTCATATGTTAAGAAAAATAAAATAGAATAAAAAAACACAGTACAATCTACCTCTGAACCGCGACTTCATATTATTTAAAGTTTGGATGAAAAAGTCGAAAAGCAAAAACATGTATATATTTACCACCTAAGACTTTATCGTTAATTTTTCGCAAAATTTGTACATTTTTCAATTTATCGCTAGTATGGGTTAATTTCGCCTAAATTTGCCGAAATTATTTCACATTTTCGTCATTTATATAATCTAATTCGTATAGATATGAAATAGTACATATATACATTGTATTGTATTTCGTGTATATCGTTAATGCGACAGAAGTTCGGCCCTAGCTATCAATCTTCGTCTGTTGTTATATAATATATGCCGAATACGTACAAGTATGGGAATCCTACGCCTACATCTATCTTCATCCATGTTGCTTTTTGGCTTATTCAATTCGCATCAAACTACCTTGACTTCTCATTACTCACTCACATTACGCGCGGAGGGTTTTCAGATGTTTCCAGACTTGGGTGACATCTGTGGTTAAAATTTTAAACACTTATTTAATTCGCATAAGTGTGCATAACGGAAGTGAACTTGACGCAGTATAACGGAATGGAACGGAGGACCATTGAATTCGGAAACGGGAATAGATACCTCAAGGCCATAAATAAAATTCAACTTAATAATAGGAGAATGTCTTTGTTATAACAGAGAGTGCAATCGAGGCACTTATTAAAAGTAATCTAGTTCTTAATTATATATCTCCTCTTTTAATTGCTTATTTATTTTATTTCAACAATTATTATTAGCCACATACTCACTGATTCACTGACTGACTGATTGATCGTCAATATTCACAGGCCAAACTACTAGAGCTAGAAACACAAAATTTGGTGCGTAGGTGTAGGACCATGAGTAGGTAAAGGAAAAATATCCGACGTTTTGAAAAACTCGCCATCTTGCATCCAAAATGACCGCCAAACCCATTGTTATGTAGAATACACAACCTAAACGACTCCAGCTATAAACATCAAATTTGGAATGAAGGTATATTATCCCCAGTAGGTTACTAAAATATTACACAATGTATACAAAGACATCTTGGATCCAAAATGACGGACCGAAAAATCCATTTTCCACACCGTTTGAGCTAGAGACACGAAATTTGGCACAAAGGTGTATTATGACGAGTAGTTTAGGAAAATATTACAATATTATGGAAAAGTCCACATCTTGGATTCAAAATGGCCACCCAAATACCTATTTTCCACACCGTTTGAACTATAATTTTTTTTTTAAATGAAGGTGTGCCATCACAAGTCGGTCACGACAATATAAAAAATGTTTAAAAAATCGTCAACTTGGATAAAAAATGGCTGCCCCAAAACCCAATTTCCAAACCATTGAAGCTAGAGAAACAAAATTTTGTATGGAGGTACATGGCCAAGAGTAGGTTACAATAAATGGGGCAAACCTCACCTTTGGGGTGCAGCCCGCTCGTGGGAGGGTGAAGATCGACACTATGGCGGTGTAGTCCGCCAGAGAGAATCCGGTTACGATTACGATAAAGGGGGGCGCAGCCCCTAAAAAAACAAGTTGGGGCAACAAAGCAAAGCGAGTATATATATATATATATATATATATATATATATATAATCTCTCACATATTCAGCCACGAATCCATTACATTGCATTGATATCTTTTCATGGACATGACCTTTAATTTGATGAAAGGCATTACATTTTGCAGAAGTCTGGTTTATCTTTCAAGAATTTCTAAGGATAGTTTCTTATAAAATCCATTAATTTAGTCTAGACTAATTATTTACTTAAAATGGACTTTAGGAAATTGCTTCAGACACGCCTTATAAATAAAAAAATAATATCGACTTTCTGTCAACAAATAAATGAGGTCTAGCACACCATCTTTCGTTGCTGTCTTTTGGAGGTAGGTATTTAACGAGATATGGATTAGATAAGAAGTTTTAAGTTACCTTGGAAATTTAATTTACCTTAAAAGCGTTTTTATTATAATTCTTAGATTCTGTCTGACATTATAAAACACCAAATGTATTGAGAATAGAATCTAGTACCAAGATATTGCGTGACAGTCATGCTCTTAATATCAGCATTCAATTGCCTACAGTCTGTCTCCAAACTAGTGGGTCTTACACCTGTTTCATCCCAATATTTGTCTATTTCGACAATCTTTAGCTTCTGTATTTTATTGGTTTCCAATATTTCACTTATCACCTTGAAGTGTTACTGTATTACTGATATTATAACAGTGTTCGCCATATTTGAGAACTTCCTTGATATCAGTCCAGTAATGTTTACTTTCATTGGATCTCTTTTCTTCAATTTTAAATCTTATACCGTTAATTTTCTTATCCTTGAAAAGCTTTCACGTATAACAAATCGTTTCGATTGTGACATCACAAGCTATCAGCAGAAAGTAAGGAAACGACTTTCCATTTGTATAAGTGTTGCCATTCTTCCTGTAATCTTTCATTTTACTTTAAGCTGGTATTTTGTTGCTGAAAAAGGAACTGTATTTTGTTTTACGGTCCTAACTTTTGGTTTCTTTTATCTTCATCAAATATTCATTGATCTCTGGTTCATAAATATATCTAGAATAATAATGGAACATTTTGTGATTCTTAACATGAATGTTTCAGACATCCAAAACCAATTGGAAATCCTAGTGTATTCTACGCTTCATCGAACAGAGAAAAATTGCAAACGAATTTCAGACTTAAGAGAGACACACTTATATTTGACCGAAGTACTGAAGACGTTCAATGACGCTTATTAATTACCAATGGTAACTCACTTGCTGGATATACTATTTTCGACTATGTTTGGCTTCTATAGAATAATCTAAGGCATCAGTGGTACTTAATCTTACTACAAAATACTTCAACGGTCTCCTGGCGAAACTATAGGAATAATTTGGAGTGCAAGAGCCATATTCCTCGTTTCTTCATCATCTGCCATTTGCGAGGAGTTACTATTATATATTTAAAATTACAAGTATTGTTATGGATGTTAAAAGTGTTTAAGTGGATCGTCTTATTAAAAATCACGTTTCAAGAAGACAATAGTAAAGCCTAAAGGCGTAAAGGCTTAATTTATAAAATATCTTAATCCCTTTTTATATTTGAGTTTACAATAACTATCCGATACGAGAAATTATTATTACGTTTGAGTACCAGAGGAAGCCGTTATTGTTGAGTACTACATGAAATGTGATGTGTATTGAAACGTAATATCACGTTGATGACCTGTAAGCCAATAACAACAAAATGTATTCATCTTGGGCGCTAGTATATGATAACGAAAGTTATCCCTAAACTTGCATGTCATGTGGTTTTACTTTTTGATCCATGTTGCAGTAACTTGACCTCGGCAACTTACAAGAGTTTCTTTGACTCGCATAGGCTAACTGTTTGACATACACAAATAGGAATGTTGCTATTGAACGAGTTTCTAGAAAAGGGACTAAAATAGAAAATTCCACAACACTGCAAAGTATGTTGTATTAGATAGAGACTGATTGGTACACAAATTGTAGATGACCAACTACCACAATTTGCAAGATCTTTGTCGTAGATATATCGCACACGGGAGCATTTTAATTTTAGTGTCGAATTGCGCTGCAGATATATAAGATATATTCGTCAGAAATCAGTCGAAATTTATTGTATGAAGACATAATTCAGTGCAGGACATCATACTAGTATAAGAACGGTAATACATATAGTCTGATGAATGTGTATTGTTAGAGCATCAGTAGAAAACTGAGGAGTGTATGAGAAGTACTTTGAATATCTACCGTCATGTTGGTTTTGTGCGAATAAATACACGTTTTTGGTAGAGGGTTTTACAGAAAATATGTACCTAGTGAATGATGTTTATATGTTTACAGTAGCAATGTTATATGACATTTATAGGATATACAATAATACTAATATCAATCTAAAAAAAAGGAACTTATATCGATACTAGCCTCCTGTTTTGGTAACATTTTGCTTGTAACTCTGAGCTACTTTCCGTATCTACGTGGTAAAATAACTAGAACACCGTACTGGCAACTGATTAGACTATGACTCTCGGTCACGGCGTCGGTCAATTTTTCAACCGTGACTAGTTCTTTATTTGAAGGAAATGATATATAGTTAACTTTTATGTATCGTAAAATACTCATTGAAACCAAAAGTAGATTAGTCCCAATGTTCATCTCCCAATGCATTTCGTATTTACTTTCTGAAATGAGAATTTAAAAATACATGCTGATAGAAACAATTTTACTTCCATTTTAATTGGTTCAGAGCATATGTGTTTAGGATCGAGAGAAGTTTTTAATACTAATTAATTCTCTAGGATAATGAATTAAAATTCTGAATCATCGCCATTTTCATGAAATTGTGTTTCATGTGAACTGATTACTCGTTATTATCAACTTTAATGCACGGCTTCATAAAAAATTGTCCTTTTAAAGTTTTTTTTAAAAGTCAATCTACGTTTAGAAACATGTTTCTACGTGATTAAGAAGTTCTCCTCCTTCAAAAACTGCACATTGCGAGCGCTGAACGATTTACATCGTCCCGCAGTTTTAAAAAGACAAGATTATTACCGGCAAAAGTTTCCTGAAACAACGAACCAATTTGCCGAGTCAACAAATCCTTTTATTTGGAAGTAGTTATATAAATCCCAGTTGCAGTGGCTTAAAGAGTGGTCACTGAATCGTGGTGACTTTATTAATCTGACTTTACTAATTATTTTTTTGTAAAACTATTTTATGCTACACTGTTCACTACCCATTTAAAATATCAAGGGAGATTCAATAAGGTGTCGGTTCAAGATGCAGGCCTTGATAAATGCTCGCTACACAAGTAGATCATTCTACCCATTAAGGTGTATCTGTCTCACACTCCTTTGAGCGTTATAAAATAACGTTCTTTTTCAGACATTTTTCTCTCTGTATATTAATTTAAGTTTCAAGTGTCATGTCTATTTTACTCTCGTTTACTAGGCAAAGGTCCCAAACCTTGTTACAAAATATTTCCACTTAGTTCTGTCAGCAAAATATATTTTAAAAGGTCACCAAATTTTGTTACCTTTTTCTCACATTGCAGGCGAACGCAACAAGCGAAATTGTACACAAGATGATCCGAAGAGAGATGTTCTCCGAAATCAAGGAAGAGGTAAATCTTTATTGATATTCTCAATACTATGTTGGTATCATATATTCGTAATATACTATACCATACTTTATTGGTAAATATCTAACTTACTTTCATCTTGCAACGCTCTGTGAAGTTGTTAATATGAAAGATATAAAACAGAGGAATATTAAAACATGAGAATATCTATGAGTTTTCGTATCTGAACTTTGTGCTCAGGATATTAATGTTATACAAAATTACTTAAGATTCACTCGCATGGTTACGAAATAAAAATCATCATCTTTCAAAGACTTGGAAACAACATAATTATTTGTATGTTAAGAACAAAAGTTTTTTGGGAATGTTGCACAAGTGAGACATTAGTTTATAAAGTCCTTCACAAGACGCAATTGTTTACTGAGTTCCTTTTCCAATTCTTCCTGAGTTATTATTTTAACGGAGCTACAAAAAAGGGAGTAAATTTTAATATATTCATTTTACAGAAGAAACAAAACAAGCTACGTTCTATTATGCCAGATCAGTATAATGAACAATATAGAACTAACTGACCATTAGTTTCTATATGAATCAAGATAGAAAGGAAAAACTGTGTGAAAGGCATAGAAACAAAGGGTTAGATGCTCTCCTGTCTGCATGTCGTCGTCCAGCATCGTTTGCTGATCTGTTTATCATTAATGAGCAGTTATGAATAATTATTTCAGATTTAGATTTCAAATATACGTTTTAGTTTTCGAAATACATGTTGATGATTATATCTAGTGTATTCATAGGTATATTGATTGAGTTCATTTATTTGTATGGAGGAAGAAGGCTGTATTTTATGTGTTGAAGGATCATTGTAAAAGAGATTGAAATGGTATAATGTACTCTACCTCGTGTTGAAGTTAGGTATTGAAGCCTACGAGACTTGAAATCCGAACATTGCCGGATACGCAGACTGTAATAATGTATGAGGTTCAGGAGTTGTATGAAGAGTTCATCATTTGTTCTTCGACATACGAATCTACCGTACTATGT
Source organism: Lepisma saccharinum (assembly GCA_022664845.1). Classification (NCBI taxonomy): domain Eukaryota; kingdom Metazoa; phylum Arthropoda; class Insecta; order Zygentoma; family Lepismatidae; genus Lepisma; species Lepisma saccharinum. The sequence goes on along the minus strand of JAGDQP010019888.1, from coordinate 16,490 downwards.
TTATTTATTTATTTAAAGTACATATCCTAGATATAGCCTATTGTAGCTGGTAGCCATTTACATTAGGAATTAACATAGAAAACAAAAACAAATTAATAACAAAAACAGAAAAACTATAAGCCAGAGACAATAGATACAAGAAAATACAATATATATTATATTAAGATAACTACATTTCACAAAGCTTCATCAATGTAGTTTGGGGGAGGTAAAAGTCAGTGAGCCAAAAAAATGAAGGAATAAATTCTAATTAAGAATGATTTCTTTTCTAAAGATAACCTTAGATTTCTGATGTAAAAGTATTTATTGCATCTGCTATTAGCTCTCCGAACACGTAATTAAAACAACGAACGCAGTATGGGAACTATAGTCACGCTAGAGAAGGTTTGGACTAAGACGTTCAAAGTGAATTGAACTGTCAGATCGAATACAAGCAGCTGTTGTAATAAAATGGATACTGGAAACGTCCTAGTCTTCATATATGCTTAGTTCAGCGTTAACATCTTTGTTGCTACGAGCCTTCATCATGTTCTAACGAAGTATGGTTGTCCAGTCACATTAGTTATAGTGATTGCATGGGTTCTGGAGTGGATTTAGATCCATTCCCGTCATATAACTGATTAGTTTTATGCGTACGATAATGCCAATGAAGAAGAGAATAAGGATAAAGATGTGTTTGCTTGCATCAGATATTGCTACCTTACGCATTCAGCACCCTGTTTCTTTGTCTTTCAGTTACAATTATTTGCTAATGAATTATCCCAGCGAAGAGTCCAATTAACTGCATGTGGGATGTTTCCTCTGGATATGACTGTGTTACATTCGGTAAGAAATCACCGATCATTATTCTGTGTTAAACCTAATAATAATATCACCATCAACAATACGTTCATATTCATAAAACAAAAAAGAAATGTACTAAAACATATTGGTAATGATTTTGGTTAAAGACAGAAAACTGTATGAACAGTGATATTAGACACAGTAATAAATATTGTTATTTAATGTCGTGGCAATAAAATAAATCATAAAATGTAAGGAGGAGTGTGAACAGATACACTTTTGAATTGAGTCTCAAAACGTGATCATCATTACAAAAATATTCACATCAAATATTTTAATTAGCCCATTTATAGTTAAATCCTTGTAGCTTTCAAAGTTGGTGTTTGACCGCATTGAATATTCATTTTTAGTAAAATCAACAAAATCCTGTTAAAGAAAGGTTTGGTAAGACTAAAAAAAATAATTATACCAATCCATTGACTCACTAGATAAATTTATGTCGATGTCTGTTCAGCAATACCTTTTCCTTCAGACGTGTCATAGGCTACCACACGACGTATATGAAAATAAAACATGGAAAGTATTACAAGAAAATCCATCATTAGAGTATGAACTTGTGTGCTTCTACTGTGATATACGAATTTCAATACAAAGAAAATAAATGCACATACAAGAAGATTTTTGCACCAAGCGGTATTTATTTTTTCTAGGATAATGATTAATAAAACTTCTTTTATTTCACAGTGCGGTAAACAATACTGACGATGATACAGTTAGGAACATTAACTATTCAAAAACATAAACAAAAGTTTTCACCAAACTTTCTTAAGCAAGTTCAAGAGGTTTAAAATTAGTTAAATTGGGCAATGGTGGATTCATTGAATTTTTAACAAAGTTTGCTGTAATCCATTGATAATCCTGCACAGATATTTTCACTGTAAAACTGAATTTTAGCTTACTTTTCTGAAAATACATGCTTTACTCCCCTTCTCGTTAATAATTAGTTGTATATTTTCTTTATTGTACACGCTACCTATAATGACTATATCTGCAAATCAATTGAATGAATGCTCCTTCTCGTTCACCAAATATTTAGAGCATAGTTGATTGGTTGCAAACTCACTTTTTGACCCAATAAATTTCGATGTCCCATTAAATCACTTTTACAACTGTCCCAACCACACGTCAAACTGTTTCTCTCTAGAGATAACCCAGCAGTCAGAACAAGATCCCGATTTATGTTCACTGTACGTTTACTTTGTACTTATTTTTTTTAAAAAAAGAATATAAAATGCTTCCGAGGTTTTCGGACAGATGTTCACCAAATATCGCACAGATATAGTAGTTGTGGTGGAAGAGTTTAAAAATGTTTGAGATTTTAGAACGAATGTTTCGTTTCCATCGTATTGGTATTTCAAGAAAAAACACTTTTACGCGTATTGTGAATCACGACTCCACTCCAAATAGGCATTCTGATATTGTGAACAACCCTCCAACTTTCACCTTATTAGCATTTTCGTGGTGATATGATATTTATTAAACTTACATTCGCGCCTCACGTGACAATATACAAGACAAATTTTCTTCAAAGTTCGTGAGATTATAACATTCTAAGCCCTTAAGATTGGACACATTTGAATGCTAAACTTTCATTTTCCATGACAACGAGACTGAACCAATAAACACATATTCGAAGAGTATACAGAAACCATCGTTCTAATTGCAGTCAAAGTCCAAATAATTATATAAAGAAGTGGCCTGAAGGTTTCAAGGATATTATAATATTAAAGCATTTTCAGCTTCCAATGTAGCGATACTAACTTCTTGCACACATGTCCGAGTGTTACAAGCGAGTGAATCATTCAAATGCAAGAAAATTTGATATACTGTTATAGAGAAATGTTCTTTAGGTTCTCGCTATATTAAGATGTTAAAACATTTGCCATTGACATTGTAACTGGACTCAGTTACTTATCATAAGCATATTTCAATTTCACATACCAACAATTGAAACAAATTTGACAAACTAGTGGAGCTGGTTGACCATAGGGATTTATTTAACGGCACTGAAATGTTAATACATGTACAATTGTCATGGTAACGAAACTCAAATAAATTTCCAAAATGGAACATTAAATGTCTATCACTCGTTTATCTCAGTTAGGTAGATATCGCAGAAGATAAATGGGTGATAATAAGTATAGCTTCAGAAAACTATGCTTTTCGCGGCCTCGAAAATAACTTTCGGTTGTGTTTTGTGTTCACTCTATCCATCTCTATACCTTTCCGCTCCTCAGTCAAAAAAGATACATAGGAATTGATTTGAATTCAGCAAACTTGATTTATGTGACCGTGTTTTATTCTTGTAAGGCTACAACCCATTGGGCTGTTCTTGCACTCAGTTTCTAAGGCTTAAACGGAAGCAGATAAAAGGACTTTCGACTTTCTTACTTTCAATCAAGCGACACAAACTACACCACAGGACAATACTAATAAGTGTTTCTTCGTTGTTTACGAGTAAAACTTTGATACTAGCGACAATAGTGTGTTAGGCCGTTCTCTGTATTAGTTATTGTGTTGATCTTACATCACTGCAGAGTCTCGGAAGACAATGATACCTAGAAATTGCAAGCAAGAATTTGACTAGTTTCGTTAAATTAATCGGTTATTTGGAAGGAAATGGAATTCTCAGGTACTATGACGTAATTGTACTTGATAGAAACATAGAACTGAAGAAAATACGTAAGACGAAACAGTTTCCCAATCAACATTTCACGTTACTTGTTTTTATTAGGTTTCAATGGATCTAGTGTCGTCATCTACCGTATTTTCATACTATTAGACTCTTGAATTTCTTAATCTGCTTTCGTTGGTTATTTATAATGGAGAAGTATTTCACTATAAAAGGTTATCCTTCTTCTACGTGACATGAATAACCACAATTCTTTTAGTTTATGTTATTTTGCGAAACAAAAAGTTATTGGTTGCAGTATATTTTACGAATTAATTCAACACGATTTAGAAAAGATCTCTAAAATAAGATCCACTCAGATTCGACAATTTGAAACCTTGACTATAAGATCAAATCGAATTCTACTTTCTTCACAATCTAATAGTAGTCCTCGACCTTGTTTCATGACCTTATTTCAGCTAAACTGGTAAACCAACGTATCACTTCATCACATCCCAGCACTAGTCTTTCTTTATACGTTTGATAGTATACGGAGTAACGCTTCTTAGTATTGTTCTGTGACCATACATTTCATCATTGCATATTTATAATATTTACACGTCTGTGAAGTTGGTCAGATTCCAACCAAATTTTTACTATTTTAGTTCAGGATTTTCTAACGTTTTCTTTATATTCATTTCGGATGCCCAAATGAAAATGAAAATCGTCGCTACAACTTTTCTTCATTGCGTTTTGCACTATGTGCACTTGAGCACATTTTCATTAGGTCCACTCTAAGTTTTTTTTACTACCAAATTATTTGTGCTAATTTTTGTCATATTTTGTATTAAATGTCCTATTTCTGTTTCAGATGGCTGGATCCGTGCTAACTTACGTTGTGATTCTCATCCAATTTATGGGTCAATCAACACCACAAGCTGAAACAACAACAGCGTCATCAGCAACCGATTATTAAATATTTTGGTTCAGTAGCAAATAAACTGAGTTCTAGAGGAGAGATAAAAACTTCTGATAAGTATTAATGTCACGTGTGTGAACTTTTTTGTCCGGAATTCTTAATGACAATCTGTGACTAATGTTCTTTCCCTTTGGTAATTTTCTTTTGAGAATCAAGTTGAAATGGTTGGAACGATTAATATACTATTTTCTGTAATTTACGGATTCCTTCTCCTAAATTTATTAAAAATTTTAATCGAAACAGAGCAGTTGGCTTATTTGTAATACCTTTTCCATTACTATGATTATAGGAATAAGTGCTTCGGGATACTTTGGTAATCTCACTGTATTCACAAATAAACTAAGGAAAGTATTGATGACTGATTGCTAACCACATTACTCGTAATATTGCTATTAACTAGTCTCTTTATTTTCTCCTATCTCATAGGTTTCGTACAAGATAGAATGTGCAGCTATTTCTTGCTTTCTTTCAGTTAATGAGCGCGTTATTGCCACATTGCACAGTGGGCTAGAAGTTAAAATTAGTGAAACAAAAGTCATTTTGGGACATCAATTCTGCTCAATTATTTTATGCCGCGCCATAGCCAAATAACTGATCTTTCCTTTTCCACACAGAGAAGACCCGTATATATTAAACGAATGCTGTAGTAGACAAATTAAATATACTGATAAAAACGCTCTGCAAATGGAGCCAAACAGATAGGTGGGCAGCGAGAAAACCGAAGACTTTGTGATAGTGGTCCGTGTGAGGAGGAAGGTTATTTCCGCACTGAAAAGGTAGTTTCGAGTATCGGTATATGCTGTCTAGTGTATGTTAGTGTGGCAAGAAAAAGTCTGGTCCATGTACTTAAGTCTTCTTGAAAGTGAATATGGAAAAAATGAGAAGTTGGTCAACGTTATTGGCAAAAACAGAAAATATAAAAAGTTCTTCTACTGTGCATGCATTCAAACCTTTGCTGGTCAGCGGATAAACTTATTGTCCTTGTTGCATTTGAAGCAAATTTTGCCTTTACGTGGCCTTTTTGCACGTATTCGTAAGCTGCAATCAGAAACGACAGCCTCTATAATGTGTATCGAACTGGTACAAATACGACCTGTAGGGTTTTTCGGAACTCAACTTTGTCCTCGTCCACCACTGGAGTCAACAGAGAATTCATTTATCGTTTCTAGACAATATCTTATGGTTTTGTCTCGCGGATTCCTGGTCGAGGTTCAGGTATTTGAGGAATATGGCAAAGAACCAGTAAAACCGTGTATGTCAAGTATACGTGAAGCTTTATATGTCGTGTTACATGCATGTTATGTTCACAAAATCCTGATACATGGTAGAAATGTACCTGAGAATGGTATGGGTATATTAGCGATTGGCACATACTATTTGAAGATGCCCAAGAGGAGCGGCATAAAAGTATCAAGAAGTACCGGAAAGGCGATACTACGAAGTGTTTCCCCAAACATATTTACGTAATGTGCTGAATCATTTTCGGGTCACTTGTGATCCAGCTGTAAGTTGTCTTTCTAAAACGCCGACGAGAAAATGGGATTCACTTCGTGGGATTAGATCGTCTCAGAAATGCAACTTGACAACCAGATCTATGATGATGACTACACGACATTACGTATCCATAGCAACAGCTCTTCTGTGTTTTCGTGGGTGTGGCTACTTGATTCAGTGGTACATTCTTATAATATTTGATGACCCCTACTCGGGGCCAGAAGTGTAATATACCCAGGTAGGTAGGTAGATATCATACCGACTTATGTATCCTTGCGCACCAGTTGAACGTGTGGAGAATACTTGTTTCCTTCCAGACTTCAGTTGCTCAATAAGGTTTCCTGATCCTCTAGCGAACTCGGTTTCGGTAGTACCCAGAAAGGATCGACTTACCTTGTTGATTGGCTGTGAAAATTTAATGCTCCCATGAATTTAATTCATTTACTAAAATGAATTTAACGTTCTTAAAACCGCTTTAACGTGTGAACTATATGTGCTTTTTGATATAAATTTCCTAGCGAGTAGCTGCCATTATTTACTATTTCAATAAATGGCATAGGCTAGTAATGAAATGACTCAGCGGATCTGTAAACATCTTTAAAAAAATTAAGTTTCGAACGACCTACAGTGGGGAAATAGATAGATGTAAAAAACTTGCCTAAACAAAAACCAAAATTTATTAAGACAAAAGCGATAAAATTAATATGTTGGAGGTATGTATTAATGGCAGGAGGGAAAATGTGTATGTGGATCAGTTCGGTTCACACAAAGCGACCTATTAAGACCACCTGTAACAAGATAGATACATCAGATCAATGGTGGGAGATAGTTCAACCTAATTGAGAAAATACAACCATTACGTTAAGGATTTCTCAAAGATAAAAACAAATAGTGTTTTTGCGGAAAGCATTAAAACAATTAATATCTGGTTTTCTCCTGCATCATGCAAGATTTAAATCAAAGAAGAACACCTGGAATGTATGGTTAAGTAGAGGCTGTTTAAAAGAGATTAAATAGACCAGAGACATTTTTTTATATTTTCCCGCTAAGTGATTTTTTTAAGTATAAATTAATTATATATCCCCCCCTTAGGTTCTTCATGGATTATGGCACCAGTATCCTCCCAAAATAATATATCTAGATAAATTTGTTTTGTATGGAAACAAATTAATGAAACATAATTTAAAATGATCCTTGGGACGGGGTGCCCCGTCCTACGCTCTCTGGATCTGCCACTGTTTGTGTGTGTGTCATCTAGTATCAGCGATGATGAAATCAGAATGGCACTTGATATCATGGAAGTTTCTCTGTCGCGAACCGGAAGTTGCACCTATAAACTATTTAAGAAAATGTAATATTATTTGATTTTGTTGTGTAATACTCTAAACTACAGTTTATTCTTTTATCAAATGATGAAGTTTAATAAGCTGCAGGTATTCCCATCAAAATTTGTTCCTAATTGTAATAAGAACCTGTTTATGTATTGAAAAATCCAGTTTAGTGTGAGTGGAGACTACTAGTTCATAAACCTGGCGACCACTGGAGTAGTTCGTTTTTTAGGAGGCGACTACTCGTGCACTTCAAGGTGTTCAAAAAATTGATTTTTCTCCGAACTAGTTGAGTAGTTGGAATCGTTCTATAAACGATCGCTCAGAGACAGATTCCACGTATCTTACGCACGTAACAGGAGGATCGAAATAAAATTACGAAATTCGGAAGAAGGCGAAAATTTTCCTTAAGATGTTGACTGCTGGTGCATTTACTATCTTCAGACGAAGAATTACTTTTACTAAATTTTTCTTACAATAAAACTACAGTAGAGTGCCGATTATCATGATTAATTGGGGATCAAGAGTGTTCGAGAAACCGATATTCTTGATAATAGATTAATACTTAAAATACAGCTGTAAATATGGTAAAAAAATCGTTTAAGCCATGTAATGTTGCGATTTGGTATATAGATTTAGTTTTACAGTAATAACACATCACTGTTAAAGGACTCAAAACAGAATTTACTGTAGTCATGTCAAACCAAAATTGGTTATAATTTGTTCTTAATTATGACTCGGAACTTCCAGATAACCAATCATCCCGATGACCGATTTTCGGATAAACGATGCTCTACTGTATGCATTTCAAATATTAAAATAATAAATTTTCTATGACAATAGTCGAAATACCAGAGTATCTCATTCATGATGGGACTATTATTAGAATTTTACCACTGCTACTAGTAGTAAGCTCCTCTTTCTCAGCCACTCCCCCTAACGTCCCTACTAACCATTTATGATCACATCCATTATTTCCATTCCATGAAAAATGGGAAGTATGAAGGTTATAAGTCTCCTGTTACATTTGAATTGATGTTACCTTTCGTAATATGTTAGTAATACTGTCATAACTATTTACACTGAAAACAAAGAAAGCAGTCTCTGAGATTAAAAACATAATCACGTTAATAACTTTCATCGCTTCAATGTGATTCTCATTAGTGTTAGCACGGTCTTCAGTTTTGCTGGAGGAATGCTGCACAAATAGTGAAGGCAAAACAAAGTAAGAGTTACATAAGTGAATCAATAATAAGGAGAACTTCGAAATATATCCTGAAGAAGTAACAGCAACAATCTTAGAGAAGATAACAATAATTTTGAACGTTGATCTGAAACTCGATGTTGTCATTGATATTTTATGAACAGGATAAGTCGCGAAAGAATCCCTACTGTACTCTGTTTTTGCAACACATTAGTGTTATAACAAATATCCAAATCAAGACAAGAACATCAACGTTTATCGTAAGAAGTAGACATGTGATCCTTATTAATTTTACAAGACTTAAACTTTTCACTGGCTATCAAAAAGATTAATTAGAGCAGTGGAATATTATACAATGTCTTTGGGTAATTACTTGATTACGATAATCGTTCTGTCTACCTCCACCAAATAATTATTTGGATAATAAGTCTACAACAAAGTGTTCTAATTAGAAATTAAAATATTTCAGTTTTAAATATCAATTTAATTTTTATTTGGCAATACGTGACGTATTAAGAGTTTGTTAATTTATTAATTGATTACTGCATTCCTATAATTACTGCGACGTTCTCCGAACGAAAGTACTTCTTTCTTTAACCTTCCATGCCATTGTTGTTATTATGGGAATTAATTGTTAAAATAAAAAAAACAGAACTTGAAGATTGAATTTTCTTGTATCTGTTGTTGCTTACAGAAATTAAGGAATACATTTTTGTTAAATTTATTACCACAATCGTTAGTAATTTCCACAAATTGAATTTGTCACTTCGCAAGACAGGAAATGTAACTCTTAACGCTATAAATTGTATTGAAATTGTCTTGTTGGAGAACGCTTCTTTCAGCATATAGTGGTTTCTGCCACCTAGTCCCTGTCAGAATCAGAGCAAAGTTACAATAATCACAATACAATAATTACAAAAATAATAATAATGCACAATTAGTACTAGTAGTGAGAACATGACAATATTGATATGGAATGTACAATATTAGTAATTTACTAGAAACACAATACATAAATGAAAATAAAAATAAACATAAATACGTTAGTAAGAAATGTTCTTCAAATATTTGCATATTTGTTGTTTCCTTCTGTTCTTTATCTCTATAACACACACACACATACCTTGATCCGCAATAAGACAACGAGTTTCCTATTTGCGTTATGATATATTATGAAGCATCTAAATCGTAAAATTTGAATTCTTCAAAATATATATTGCAATTTGTATGTAATTATATGTATTTCCATTTGTTATAACTTACGATGAATTTCAATTTTGACGTACAAGAATTTTCATAATGAATTTAGGGGATGAGGAAAAGCTCTTACAATGAATTTAATATTTTTCAAACCTAGGAATCCAAGAAATCCATAAAATCTTTCTATAGGTTTGAAAAAGGCGGATTCTGATCGCATACCATTATCCCCCGAAGCAATTTTACATATGTTTGGCTTAAAGCTAGAACGAACCAAGTGCTAAACTTTAGAAAACTTATTTCAAGATGTGTTTATTTTCTAATTATGTTGGGTTTGTTAACTTCGTTGCGGTCATTATGGCATCTAACTTATTAATCTCATTAATTTAACTCATTTCTATTAGGATTTCATTCATTCTATTCATTTGAGACTGGTTTTCAGTTCTGATTTTCGAAACATTACGCACTCCTTATCGTCTACAGAAGGATATAAAACAATCGTTATTTACAATAGAAAAATAAACTACAGCATATATTTACCTCTCACGAAATTAGTCACTTTTCTACTATATCTTTCTTGAATGGTTTCCAGGGCCACTTTCTTTATACCAGGGCCCCTAAATATACAAGCAGGAAATATAGGTTCATTCTCAGCATTTGTTTTTCCTTTTGTAATCGAGATGCAAAGAGCGTTCTAGGCAGAAGCTCAACTTCCATTTAAGGGGGTGGGCAAGAACTTGATAACCCACAACTTGTTCTTCTGTCTTGTTCTTATCATTGTTTGATACCAATGTTCACGAACATAAATAGACGTGTTCAGTCTGAAAACACTATCATTGGGAAAAATAAATGGCCTAAGACCGTGAATTTACGGTCAGTCACTTTAACATTTGACATCTTTGTGTGTTAGACTCAGCAAGGAAAGTGCTATCTTATAATTATGATTCTACTCCTTTGTATGCTGTAGAGTGTGATATGAGATTTATCTGCAACAGTAGCTCTTATGTGTCTTCTGAGGCATGAAGCAATCTCCTGTGACGGCTGAAGTGATGCAGTCCTCTCACACATATCTAAAGGTCTGTACATTCCTTACCTTTTCAATTCAAGTTCTATACATACTTATACATTCAACAGCATGCATCAGAAACAAATTGTATAATAATAATGCTTTTGAACATTAAAGGTAAGTATAGAAATAATTTTAGCATTACTGCTTGTATCCTTCTCGTAAAGCGGTTTAATCTTTCCCAGCCTCTCTTAGATGAAAACCAAGCTGCTAACTGGAGGCACTAAGTAGTCATAACATTAGATTAGTGGCAAAGTTACAGCGGTCGCCCTCCAAGAGAAATATATTTTTACACCTAATGTAAAACTTAAGTCAGTGGACATGTGCCCTTTTGAAAAGAGGCTCCTCCAGTGGGTGGCTTATTTATAGTAGGTGCGTTATTTATTGTTGATTTCTATGTTCAACTTTGATTGAACCGACCGCAGATCAAACATGGGAACTTCCTGCTTCAAAACATTTTACTTTTGTAAACTTTATAAGATTTGAATTTGTTTATCGCTTTTAAATATCAATGATTCAGGCCAAACAAGTTTTGACGCTGATATGTAAACCTGAATCAATTTGCACCAGCATTATCTTCAGAGAGAGATATCAGTGTCAAGGAAAAAAAATGATCAAAATCATCTCAAGTTCTTTATTTTAGGTATGGATCGATTTTGGACGTCTATCGAGGGTTTAAAAATATCGAGAACAACATGCTTAATTTTTAACGACGTGTGTGAAAGATTCCGCTACAGTTAAGTGAACCATATAATACGGATTACTTGTTCATAATTTAATGACTCCCTATATATTTTAATGACTACAGGAATGCTGTCACTGTTATTGTTATTGCTATTGTTTGAAATCATTTTCCACAGAAGTCTTATTAAGGAAAGCATACTAGAACAATAGTTTAAGCATACCAATAAACTAGTTAGTTACATAGTTAGATGAATGATGCCTCTCTTTTGCTAGTAGACTAGTAACGAAGCACACTTCATCATAAGGAGACAATACAAAAGACATTCGAAAAATTAATAGAGATTCAGGTTATAAATATTGATTGTCTCTTGCAACAGCCAATTCTATTTATGAGTTTCAAGGTGCTGTGGCATTTCCAAAAGATTCTGGTCGATCTTCTGTTCTGTTCGACATTTTGAACTAAATCAAAACAACCAAGTATGTTGCAGTAGTCCCAGCAATCTAAAAAGGAAGAAATGAATTATGTCATACTGGATAGTTTTCTGTTTCAAGTATATTTAAATTGTTTAACTAATGGATCACATCTATATATTAGTGGAGAGACATTTTACTGTTAAACTGAAACACATTGCACGAAAACTATTCTAGCACCTGTGCAACTCCCCCTGAAATTTAAGAACATTGTATCAAATCTGGTTGAGTGAAACTATAATTTCTAGCGAATTCCCTTTTGTAAGGCTTTTTACTCAAGACAATTCTACATATAGTATAACACAGCTTTAATTTCTGGCATAACCCTTTCTTTAAGACCTTTCCACACAAAAGAATTCTACATACAGCATACTGCAAACTCTCTAATAAATCAATGACATAATAGTAATCCCATAGATCTTAATGACTAAACATCCATAAAGTACTTATCCTGACTAGAAGTACATCTACTTCTGTTCTACCTTATAGTGGCCCCATAGTAAGGTATCAATTCCAATTTTAGCTACAACTCTTTAATCATCGACGCAACTTAGAGCTAGCTTTTAACTTGCATTGTGTACACTTGATGTTTATAACTTCTTATTAAATTCATCTTTCTGTAATATTCTTGTTGATTTAACAAACAGGTTTTATAGACATCAAATGACGTCCCTTTCTCAACAACGTTGGTCTTTATTCCTTCTTACAACATCCTTCTTTATTGAACATATTTTTGAAGTCTTTATCTGTTAAGTCAGTCTTTGCTGCTTTAATAGAATACATTTTAGATCTTAATCCAACAAACTCTTCTATAACTGCTCCTTTATCTTCGTCATTCATTTTACCAAGTTTCTTTTTGTTTATTTGTGGTAACTCATATTTATTGTTTTGTGAATAATCGCTTGTGCCAAAGTAGTCTATTATAGGCTTAATGTTTTCGTAAAAGTTCTCTGTTTTGATATGAAAAATAAGCGAATCGGTGTATTTATAACATATCTATACTTCATCTTTATATTTCGGCTTCATCATATTACAATGGAATTTATACAGCTCTTTCATGTATCTAAAATTGACATGTTCACATAGGTAGGCTTCTTGAATACTATTTTCGTTTTGCTCATGTGAATTGCTACCAAGTTTTCAGTAAATCTTGTAGTACCGGTACTCTTATAGTTTGGTATTGCTATATACTTCTCGTACTTTTTCAATCACTAATTAGTTTTATATTGACTCTGTTTACATAGTCTTTCCAATCACCGAGTTGTTCATTAGCTTATAGAAGCCCTTTTCAAAGTAGTTGGAAGCTTTAGTTCTCATCTCTGAATATCATTGACCTAGAGTTTTAACCAATCTGATTGTTTCAATTTCATTAGTCGATGTATCTTCTTTATTTTAACTCAAAGTGAGGTATACAACTTTAAATTTCTATTCTGTACAACATACTTGACTTTATCGTATAGAGATGTTGACAGTTTAGGATGCTTCCAGCCTGGTGACAACATATTTTCAGGAGCTAGCTGAAAGTCTATACGTTTATTATGTAACTATTTGTATTCTCAACTTCTACTACAGTTGTAGCTAGTTTTAGAATCATTTGCAAGGTTTGAGAACTCTATTGAATTGATCTCTTCTTCATTTAACCATTTGAAGCGCTTATAAAGCAGATACTGAGACAGTGCCCATCGATATAAGTTGTTTGCGTCTAAATTTGTTATATATGATTATTCTTTTGCAGAATTTTAGTTTTTATTTATTTATTGTTTGTCGTAATATATTCTTGTACATTCAAAAATCATACCACCTCTTACTTCTTTCTCGATCATTAATATCATATCATAATTACTTAAAAGCTCTAGCTCAATCTTAGTCATCTTGAACATAGTATCTCAAATGAGCCCAGGACTTGTATATTACCAAGCAACATCTAACCTACAAGCCTTTAAACGTAAATCTCTAAAGTTTTCTGTCACATCTGCTAACAACAACACATTAGAATTAAGATACTTGATGTTTTCAAGTCATGATAATTTCCTACGTTTTAATTTGAAACGTTTCCTAAACCTGTTTAGAATGTTCATAATCTTTATAACTAATATTAAACTCTTATGAGTGATGTGTAGTTTATCTAAGTACTCTTTTACGAGAAAGCTTTCCTTGTCTGTATTTATTCCAATCATTCTTGTAATTATATGAATATCCGCCCTTTCGAGTCACTTGCTTGAACTCTTCATTTATTGAAAACATATCTTGCATGCGTCATTTGCTTCTCTGTAAGATTGGATACTAACTTATCCAAACTGAAAACCATAAACATAAATGAATCGATAAACTTCAGTTTAATAAACATGTGTTAGTCGTATCCTTTTATGTATGATTACTGGAATATGTTGTGAAACTCTTATTAGCTTGTTACACTAATTACAAAAAGGTGCTATGCATTCCTCTGTTATATGATCATGGTGATGTACTTTATTCTTATTTTTACTGAACTCATTTTTACATGTATAAAAGTATTCCGCCAACTGGTATTCTTGCTTTTATTTATGTTAATGGGTTGATACGAACGTCATTCTTGTATATGTGAGAGATTATCTTGCTTCTTTTTGAATTTACTCATAAATACCTTTGCAGCGTTTTTACCACTATATGTTTGTTTGTTTACCTTCCACGATAGTACGCGATCTAATATGCATATCCTGATGGCTTAGGTTTTTGGTATTCCTTAGTATATGACTCACCTTCTTTAAAGCACTTATCACATCCCCTAACTCCATGTAATAGAGATTCAAAATCAGCATATACTAGAAATGGCACCTTGATCGTATTTCGGTAGTTTTCGAACTTAATATAATTATCTTCCTCTGGCATCTTTATCTCAAAGGCTTCATCAGTAGAACAACCTTTCTGATGCTGATCTAACTTTTGTTGTACCAGAAATACAATAAGGTCAGATGGTCAGATGGTCAATCAATATGGTCTTTCCATTTGTTTTTGTGTGATGTAAGGCAAAAAGTGAGTAGTCTTTTATATAATGCTTAAACATAAATGGATATGTAAAGCTTATTTTCATTCTTTGGAATGTATTTTAATGTTATTGTATAGGTCAGATCTTTGAACTTTTCTTCATATTTAGGTAATACATAATCATATTTAGAGGGTCGTTAAGGGCATAAACTACCGAGGGAGCTTTGCCGCATCATGTATTACCATAGGTCATTCTCTTTAGATCTGTGTAGAGAGTAGTTCGAGACGATTGGAATTTTAGATACAACATTACTAACATAAGCTTCTATGGAAGGTATGAAAGCGAATGAATAACATTGAATAAGAGATGAGATACAATTTCACTACAAAACTAATGATAAGAAGTCATGTGCAGTTGCTTAAAATTAGAGCCTGTTAGATCTTCGTAACGGACAACAATAATTGGTTCAACATATCTTTTTTATGAATAATGAAAGACTATTTAAAATTATAAAATTCTCTGGAACTATTACTGGATTATTAGTACAGTTTCGGTTCTTCCGTGTAGATTAATGCAATTTCTATGTATTCTTATGTGTAACATGTATTCCTATGTGTAAAGTAAATTGACTTTAAAAGTCCTATTAAAGGTACAAGAATTATTCAATTTATACGAGAGAAAAATAACAAAGTAGTTTCAACTAAAAATGTCTATAATTTACTTACAGATTTTAATAGTCCAAAGTCCAATCGAAATATCCCACAAGCTGTGAATTCTACTTTCCTTTCAATAACCTGCGTCGCAAAGCTTTGTAGCTGGAATTTTTTTTAAATTAAATCATAATCGGTAACAGTGAAGAATAGTTAAAAGAGCAATAATTTAAGAGTACAAGGAAAGAAGAGATGATGTCCATTTAAAAAGAGAGTCTGCAGTACTTCATAAGGGCGTATAACCTCTGAGAAAGTTTCAATCAAAAAGGCACAAATAATCCGCAAGCTCTAGCGGTTTCTAGAATTAAATACATGGAAGTAAATGGGAGAGTTTGACTTCCAAATGAATTGTATGGGAAATAACATTTCTTGGGTGTCTCCTCTTTTTCTTCTATACTATTCAATTGTCATATAATAGATTTTTGCATTAATTGTATTCGAGTCTATTGCTAAATATATTTTTAAATTTAAATTTTATTTAAATAAAAATTATGAACTTTTGCTCAGAAAGATAATGGGAGAATTGTTGGAATGAAGAAAGTGGGGGGAAATCGTAAGAAATCCCACACACTATGTCGGCCACCACAAAAACACAAATATAATTGCTATAAATACTTTTCTTCATATTCATTTCCATCGCTAGACTTTTCGTTGTTAATGGACATCTTACCAAAGCTATGACGCAGGAAAAATCACTACCTTCTACTTTAAGCCGTTTTCTCACATTCCTTTCCAAGTCTTAATTGGTTTCACACCGATGGTCCTAATATTATAAACAACCTTTATGTCTAAGTAAGGTTCATTGTGAGCAATCCCTTCAACAATGTGAAACTGAATACAACGACCTTCTTTAAATCCTTCCAACAAATGTTTTCACTGCATTCCTTCACAGCTGAAACTATAAATGTCAAAATCACGTGGAACTACTTCTGCCAAAA
>JAGDQP010019887.1:0-34158 GCA_022664845.1 Lepisma saccharinum | reverse complement strand
GTTGCCAGTGGTTGGGGTTCCACGGACTTGCATCCAAATGGCCCAGTTGACATTCTTCAGGAAGTTGACATCTCGCTAAACAGTGACGATGAATGCAAGATGTACTCATCGGATATCTCATCATATATGTGTAGCGTGGCTGTCCGCAATCGTGTAGGAATTTGTTTTGTAAGTATTTTTACATTATTTATTTTTATATAGCGGTAGAAAAGTCAATAAAGTATTTTGTATCAGATTATATTCATTAGACGCTCAAATTTAAATCTTGAAAATGCCCTGAGAGTTACCTGCAGTTATTTAAATTGATTTGAGTACGTTTCAAAATATTGTGTGTTAATTTGATTCATACTGTAGATTCAATTGGGTATTAAATCATTGTTCCATTGGTAATGGAACAGTCGCTATGACATTAAGCGAATGAACTATTGCGAATAGTGCTATTAAGTTCTAGTATAGAGAGTGTAAGAAATAATTACAAACTTACGGAGGTGAATCCTCACATCGAAACAAGACAAAATCGCGGTTTTAAATCACCTCCTTACAGTGCAAAATACAATAAATATTTCGATATATATCGTAAAAAAATACATTAAAATAAAATTTAGTTTTAGGAATTTCATTTGGGATATAAAGTGTAAATGAGGAGTTACGAAGTGAAGCCATTAGGTTGTCAGTGTCACCAACCTGGTATATCGTTACTTTTAAATGCAACTACGTCAATTTATTGGATATATTGAATATTTTTTGTGATGGTAAAATCATACGTGAAACACGGAACGAAAAGTTGAAAACTGATTTTGTTATACTGTCTTGGAGAAACGTTGCAACTTTTGATGCTTAACTTGGTATTACATTTACTCTTCAGAATTCTGTGCTTCACAAATGTTTGTCATTATCAGACGATGTCACGTATTCAATAAATTGAATTAGCGTCATTTGGTAAAAATGAACAATATAGAATGTTGGCAACATTGACAATATTATAGCATCCATTCCTAATGTCTAATATCAATTGTATTTAAATAAATCACCTTGAGAATATTAAGTTTCACTTTTAAGAAACGTTGATGTTTTATGGGGATGAATATTCAATGCATTGAGCCACCTGCGCAGCCTAGTCGGTAGCGCGCTCGATTTCAGTGCGAGCGGTCCCGGGTTCGATTACTGATGGGATCTCAAAATGTTGGTGTTGATCCAGCATCGTGAGAACGATTGGGGAGCTGCTGTGACGAAACGACAGTGGCGATCACAGTTGAGAGCTTCGGCTCTCCTCTCCCAACACGTCTAGTCAGCATGGGAGCAGTAGAACAACTCCTCTCTCCGGGAGAGGCCTCATCCAGTAATGGATTGCATATGGCTGTGAATTATTATTTTCATTTAACGTATATACGCTTTCGAGGAGACTATTTTGGCTTTGAGCTGCAGACCCTGTATCTTGAAAACAAAGTGTTTATATATTTTTTCTCGTATTGATATCAATATTCACCTACAAATGTTTGTAACCATATTCTCATTACACCCTGTAAATTTAGATCTTCATAATTTGTTTACCTTTTCTCTTTTCTACTAGTGCAAATAATGTTAAATTCGTCCCACATGAAGACAGCAACGAGTTTTTCTTCTTCAGAAATAATGCTTTGGTACACACCACTTTTCCTTTCACTTGTCTTTTCTACGTTATACTTTCACGTGTAGGTAAAAATTTGTAGTTTGATACAAACTTTTAAACCTAGAGCGAGAAGCGACACATCTCTCTAGATCTTAGAGCTAAGTTTCTATTTTACGCACAAGTAAGGATTCCGGTAGAACAACCAGACAGCTCCATTTTTAGCCACATGTAGGTACTATTGTTCGATTTCAGCCGGTTCAAGAACAAGCCAAGTCCGTTGTTTCTAACAGGCACTAGAGCTATCAAATTGGACAACAATCACATCCCGGCTATCATGTTTTCATCGTGTAACTAAGAAATCTCAGCTGAATGACTAAGAAATAAAAAAGTGTCATATTTAAATATATATTTACTGGAATGTTGATACTTGTTTTTGCATATGTGGAAGGACTATGTGAAAGCCGGGAATAAATAAATATTAACTAACACTATTAGTAGATACCTAGGACTTTAGTAGCATGCAATAATGCAATGTTTTAGTCTAAAATTTGAAACGTAATGGAAACATATAGTTTTAGCTTCTCAACGAATTTAACTTTGTACTCACAAAATTGTACTTTCTACTAACGAATTTTTAACATTTTCACTTATAAAGTTTAAACACCTTCTTTCAGAAAATTCTACTGTTCTTACCTCTTAGTGAGGATTTATACTCGCATTTGGTTCTATCAGCAAAAATATATGTTAATTTCGCTACAGGATTTAGTACACTCTAATAGGGTACATTTATTTCCACTATTTTCTTTATTACAATATTCTTTTTATTTCAGGGTGATTCGGGCGGTCCATTAACATGTGAGGCGAATGAAGTACAGTATGTAGCAGGAATCCACTCCAGAGCTTCTAATTGCACAGAGCTATTTGAAACATTGCAACCACTTCCCGTTATAGGCGTTTATACACGTGTTTCGAATTATGTTGATTGGATTGAGGAAACGATTCACAGCTTAACCTTTTAGACTGTTTTAGAAAGTTCAAGGAGAAAAATGGTTAAATAAAGATATATAAAAACCTAGCGGATATTTTACTGATTTAACCTTGATAGTTATTAAACAGTTCGTACGTATGTTTCCTTTCAGAAATAATATTAAGACGCATCATCTTTACTCGTCTTAGAGTTGTTATTACTAATGGTTTGCCTTGGAAGGCTTTTATTATTATACCATTTAGTTATAAGCTCTAGGAATTTGATTAAATGTCATGTTTTTCCTGAAGGTTTGAGAATAATGAGAATTATAATAATAGCACATTTTATCCTAAACTAAAGCAACACATGCTACTTTTATTTTGCATTATTTTGCAATTGTTGCCATTTTTTCGTTTATTAATCATTTTCGTTTGCTTATAGGTCATGTTATTTGAAATTGTTTTATGGAGTTACTCTTATTGTAAACTGTAAACGATTGATTTGCCTTTGAAGAAATAGAGCTGCAACAACATCGAGAAATGGAAATAACTAATAGTCTTTTTTTTCCCGTACTCACCTCATCCGTATTGGTCGAAAATGTTACCGAATTTTACCAAATTCATTTTTTCCATAAAAGTTTTCCATTGTTCTCACCATTTCCTGTAGTATGAAGAAGAAACCTATTCTTTTACATTAGTTTCGATGCGATAGGAGGACACAGATATGAGAGCATTCTCGAATAAAACTGTTGGAGCTAACCTACGTTATACAGGGTGTTCCTTTAATGCATACAAAACAATTAAGAGTCAGTACCTGAGATCGAGCAAAGTAAATGATGAAAACGAGTGTCGAATATTCAGTATTTTCGGATTTATAGGCTCCCGGATGCGTGAAAACATGACTTTCAGTGCTGTTTATTTCGAATATGAAAAATCAGAGAGTAGGCGGCAGATAAAATTTTGGAGGGAGTCGCAGCCGGGTATCCAAAAATTCGTATCTGAAAATCCTACAACCATGGAACAAGGCATTACCCAAAGGAACAAGGTGATTCCGAAAATTTCTTCCAAGTAAAATAGGGTCAAAAACTGCATAAGTGAGACGACTTCTACACAGGTAACAATAATTCGTTTACCGCATGTCGATATCTCAAGAAGATTACGTATGTGGAGCGATGTTTAAAACACCATTCGGGCTTACAAATCTGTCAACAGTATGAGTAACAATAATTCAATGAATAGGTAGATTATTTGTCCCAAAAGGTACACTGTGTCATTTCTCTGTGAAATGGCTTTGATTATGTCAATAGCAGATGTAGGGTAAAGAAGTAGGTCACCCGTTGGTTGGGTGGACACTGAGCCGGTGAAGAATCCCGACGGGGCGATGGATCTTTGTCAGCATTTAGAACTGTACAGCTTTGAACCGATAAATCGCCCGTATCATTATTGACCAAAAGCACTAGAAATGAACATTTAGGACTGAACTTACAAAAACGTAAATTATTAACTGAAATGACTTGATATTTAAAAGAGCAAGGAACGTTCATGTGTATTTCAAATCTAGTTGATAGAACGTAAAATATACTCCTGAAATTATGATTCTCTCTGAATTTATAAGGTTGAATATGACACCTTAATATGTTGAAACTGAAATCGTGAATGACTGAATTAATATTAAGATCCAACAGCAAGAGTTCAAATGCAGTTAGCTGTTCTACTGAACAGAGGGAAAACACAATGGCATAACTGCTTAGTGAAGAACAGTAGCTACGATCGCAGACATGAAATAAGCACAGGAGAGACGGCTCGTGTTTGTGTCCGGCTCAGGATAAACATATTTTTTTAGAATGTTCATGTATTCCCTGTCCCATGATGCGATACCGGGGCAACACATTGAATAGGGGCACCTGTCGCATTGCATTCCACTGGAGAAAGCTCCCCGAGAGACATCATCGTACAAACATATCGTTTTGGGTCCTTCAGGTGCAGGTAAAACTACCCCCTGGACACCTGCCCCCACCGCAACGCCGGATCAAGTGGTATTATAGGTGCACCCCTGTTTGCGTTGTATTTTATGTAATTTTTGTGTAAAAGATCAACTTTAGTGGCATTTCGTAAGATCTGATCAGTTGTCAACTTCGACTGAACATTGCAAGATGCAATTTTGCCCCCCAAAATTATTTTTATTAGGATCCGTGGTTATGGGCGAACCCACAACTGCATCAGTGCAAGACTGAGTGATATTAAGGTGACTATGTGCCCTAGAAACAGGGGCTCCCAAGGGATAGTGATGCAAGAAAAGATTATTTGAAAGGAATACCCAGTAAAAACTGATGTATGTAGGTCCCCTATCTGTTAGACGGAGACAGTATATGTTATATATGTATAATGTGAATTTTAAAAGTATTTGAACTAGAGAAAATACTAAAGAACTGAAAAGAAGGAAATTAAACAGTTTTAAAAACAGTGATTATTGCCATATTATTTACTACCATATATACGAAGTGCATTACATTTCTAGAAGGAAAACTATGAGAGTTTTTACGTAGCTGAGGGAGAGAGAGAGAGAGTTAGGAGGAAGATTAAAGGAAAAACTGAAACGAATTATTATTACAAGGATTAATATTGCCACCCCATCATTTCTCGATTACATGTATATATTATTATAACATATTTTAAATATATATACGCCTAAGACTCTATTGCCAAATGTACCTCTAATCCATTTACTTAATTTAGAGATTGTTTGCCTGGAATCAGGAGATTTAAGGTTCGCTTTCATCAGCTGGTCATCCTAATTAGTAAGTTTATGTTTCTTTTTCAATTCCACCAAGCTAATGGCGTGATAGTGCCTTCGAAACTAACCAATGGCCTGAGACATAGTCACCTAAAATCCATAAATTGAGTTCAAATTCAAATTCTAAAATTAAGTTGAGGTAGAGCGAGAAGGAACCATTTCGATTAATAAATATTTTCTTTCGGTGTCCATAACGGGAAGTGACTAACGGTGCAGAGTTTGAAATTGTAGTCAAGGCTTTCACATTCTCAAATCAATGATAGTTGAAATAGAAAGCGATACCGCATTAACAAATAACCACGTTTTATTTAATTTCATAACTGGATTTGCAAACACACTGAGTTTGATTGTTTCTGGCGATGGTTGTTTAAGGAGGCCGGAGGTGGAGGCCTCCCAACCGAACATTATAATATACGAAAAGCAAAATATTGTATTTTGGGTTCTTTTGACTTAACCTTGAACTTTGGAAGCTACATATATAAAAAGGCAGATGGAATGAGACTTAAACTGAAAATATATTGGGCAGCTGCAATGATTGATGCCAGAAACCGATTGTTTTCTTGTCAGAAACAGTTTCCATCGGACTCCAAACATGAATTTTCACGAGTATTGAATAGTTTATATCTAACAAAACTCTTTCAGTCTATAAAGCTGAAATTGTTTTAAAATTTAGACTACAAAAATGTCAAAGAGCAAAGGGTTAAAACTCATAAACTACCACAGGAAACAATATTACATATTTGGTGAGCCGTTTAAACAATAAGAGATTAAGGAATTACAACTTGATTTTCTTAAGAAACCTCTTTTGTTACATTCCTTGATTTCTCCCGACACCCTTCATTTGAGAGTCTTTCGGAACACCCATATACGAAATTTGGAGAAAATAGGATTATGCTCGAATATGAAGCTTCTTTGAACTGGCCTCAATCTGTAGTTCAGAAGATACTACCATCATGAATGATCTGTCATAACATTTTAGAGGATTGTTGTTTGATCTATTGATAACAAATAACATCCGAATTCGACTCCTTGCCGTATTGAATCAAGTCCTTCAGGGTTTTCCTCACGGATATTGATTATTATTTAAAAAAATGCAAATCAGTGTATTTTGGAAATCACAAAAATCGATCGAGGTCATGGCTGTTATTGTCTTCAACCAATACTGTATATCTTTCTGAGAAACTGACAGATCACATGTCATGTTATGTCTGCTACAGTTGAATATCGTAACGTACATACTGTGTTACATATATTTTCCGCTTCATCTTTCAGTATATGTCCAAATTTGAGCATACAAAACTAAGTCACTATGGGCCCGTTCAGAAACTCCGGACGAGTTGAACGCGTTAAACTCATTCCAGCAGGAAACGTTCCGAAATCATTTCGTCAATTTTCTTCATTTAGTTAGCTGTTCGGAAGCTCACTCTCAGTTAATGTATTCCTGCACAAAACGAACTAGCTCTGACTCTGTGAACTTCGTTAAAATTAGCATTGAAACTTTCGGTATTATAAAATGCACAGTGTATCGCATCGTGGAATAGTTTCTTGCTTTATCTAGAGGTATAGAATCTTAGCCATGACAGTTATTTGTACAGTAGGAAACAATTTTGGAACAACTAACTTACATAACAGATTGATAGAACGATTTAGTTGACACAATTGGTTTATATTTACTTTCCCACATTTAACATTTCTTCGAGGTTTGGAATGCTGTTAGATGTTGCGATTGAAACTAGATAGCACCACTAGAAATAAAATGAACTGATTAAAGAATTCTTTACCTAGCGGCTTATTGACTAAAAGCAAGAATAAATTATCATATCTGAAAAAAATAACTACTTGTCTCCGCACATTATGAAAGTCTTTTTAAAGATTTCAATTAAATTACAAGTTCTTGTAGGAAAGCGAATAGTAAATTTCATAGAACCTGAATAATCCGGGTTTTCATTTGTTCAAATTGTAAACCACAAGCAGCATTAGACTCTTATATAAGATGGACTCTCGTCAAGTATCTGTTAGAATAGTTATTTGTCTATTTATTGGTTTCCTTTCTTGACGAAGGAATTTTAGTAAGCTAATTCCTTGCAATTCGTTATACAGAGCTTAATTCTCAGGAACAGATTAACGCTAATTACAACATGTTTGCTCGTGCAATAAATGTGACTTCGCTGGCGAAGTAATGGAAATTTTGAATTGTGTGGAAATATGTAGGTATTTCAGCCCAATAAACATTTGTCTATATAAGAGAATAGATTTATTCTATTGTTGACCAAATTCAACGAGTACATGTCTACGTTCGTACTACAAGTACAGCAACATAGATCTTGAAACGTATAAAAGCTATTTCTCCAGAAGAAAGTACTACATGTTAGTAAATAACGTTATTGCTTGAAAAGAAATTCTCCAATTAACTAACTTGCTTCATATTTTGAAGATCATGTCCTCAATTATAACCATACGTTTTATTTTAGTTTATTCCTTTGATATATTTGCAAGTTGATGTCTATCGTTACCATGACGACGGTTTCGAGGGTTCAGATATGACGAAGAAAGCTAATTTTAAGGAAATAATTTTCAGCGTTAAGATCGTGCATTTCGTGAACTTATTTATATGTTTCCGAACAGACCTAATGTAATATAACCAGTTCTCTTTGCTTTAAAATCTTTTTGACAAACTATTTAATCTTGCTGTAATAACATAGTAGCAGAACCAATAACTTCCGAGATGTTCATATAGAGAAATAATTGGTATTTAAAAAATTGTTTCAAGTAAAGAAAATCAATATCATTTACCACCTATATGACAGACTAAATGGTAAGACTAAAGAATGCTTGTGAGCGATCAGAATATACGGGAATATTACCATTGTGATAAACACACAAGCCATCCATTCTCATAGGCTCGCTGTTAAGTGTTCTCTCGCCGGTAAACAAAAGACGAAAGAATGCACTATTAGGATGATTTGGCGAGAGCGTATACAGAACCAAAACGTTTAGAAAACTATTGCTATTACAAACGTATCATGCTCTTCTAATTAGAGGATTCGGGTTGGAATACTCCAGTTATCCTAATCCAAAGAATGAAACTCTTGAAATATTGAGTCAAAATAGTGCTCATTACATTCCTCGACTTGAACGGATTCGTTTTGAAAACGTTTTTTTCTGACATTTCAATATTAAACGAGGAACTATTGTCAGTCTTGCCAAAGGAGAACGTTTAATTGGCAGAGATATGTGAGTGTGAAATATGTGGATGAACGGGAGATTATGCATCCTTAGTTTTAGGTAGTATCCCGTAGATGAGCTGGTGCATAGCACGGACATATACGGGTGATTGGAGTTATATTTGGATGAAGTAGTTATAGACACTAAAGCGTTCGACCCTGGTCCTTTTTTCCCAAATTCATATTTATGCGGAAACTAGCCAATCACTGATGAAATATGGTCACTGGTTCATGTCCATGTGCTGATGGTAATGGGATCATGAATATCCAATCAGAAATAAGAATTATTCATCATCAATTTTTAACGTGAAGATCATGATTAATACTTGCCCTCCGAGATGTGAGAGTTGTAACTTGATTGCACGCTGGCCTATAGTACCAGCAAAAGTGAACATGATATTTTGGCCTGACAAGCACAAGTCAATCTGATACTGATTGTCCAATACGTTTTGTCTCCATGCTAAATGATTTATGTCATAGATTTTCAAATTCAAGTCATTTTCGACCACGATCTGATTCCGGTTCCGTAAAATACAATGGAAAATGAAGGTATCTCTTTTAATAATATTGAAACTCTAACGATCTCAGAAGCAGATAACATCACAAAGCAGATAACGATAAGTGTCTAGAATTGTCGTGCACGTGTTATTATTATTTTCAAATTTTCAGATTCGTCACTACGCGCGTGTGGATAATTAATTAATATGTACTAAATGTGTAATCGCCATTTTGTAATCGCCATTTTGTTATCGCCATTTTCGCTTATTTTGCTTTTAAAGTACTTTCAATATGTTTACGCATCTGTTTGTTTCCGAGCAAAGATGAATTTTTGACCATTAGTGTGCATGAAAAAGTAGCTAAATGTACAAACAACATAGGTTAAAATTAAAAGATTATCCTTCTGTAACAGAAGAAAACAGCATTGACTATTTTAGAAATAATAGTACGTTTAAAAACAATCTGTACGTATTGGTGAATGCTGGTGGCATATGTTGTTTATTTTCATTCCTATATACCTAATTTAACGGCACTTTTCTAGAGCCTCAACCTTCTGGTTTACGGTCGCAGATATTAAATAAACAATAAAAAGATATGAATATTTAAAGTGCTACTACTCATGTATGCTACTTTGATAAAGATATTTCAGGGTTTTCTTCCAGTTCCAACAGGTGAATTCCGGATATGTAAACGTACTCGACATTCTAACCACTATCTTACCTACTTATTTTTCCATGCCAATATCAGAACGTAAGACATTACCCAGTAGACCTATGGTACAAGCTACTTACTAAGGCGTATTTCAAAACATATTGGCATGTTTTACGCATGGATGAAAAGAGAATTTGGGAATTATATAGTTTAGAATTATAGCTCTTTTTACTGCACAAGTTGAGTATCGTCCTTCATAACATTTTCACTACATATTTTTTTATGTTTCTGAGGAATAGGAGCTCACGTTCATTTGGTACTAAATCATACAAATCAAAGTAGTTAAGAACGTTCTTTTTAAATTTATATATCCTGCATGGTTGACGTAAATGGTACACATTTGGCGATATCTTTCACAAAATACAATTTTACACGTCTAATGCTGTATTTGAACCAAGGTCGTACTCATCTAATTTAGTTTAACGTTCTGATAAGCCAGTGATTTTGTAGTTCTTATCATCTCTCTTGTCAGTAAGTTGATAATATATAGCATTTAACAAGAATGGCTGAGTTATATAAACTGCTAGTTAACGCTTAACCTCACTACGCTATTATAGTCAAAGTGGAACATCACCAACGAAGGAAGTCGTTATATTTTGAAGATGAAGCTTAGAATTACGGTTATTATAATAAGTACTATATTCACCGTAAGTATACTCGTTTCTTTATGTCGGAATATCCTATAGTCGAAGTTACGAAATGAAATACCTTGTTCATAACGTATTAGCAAAACGATCAGAAGCTGCTGCACACAAATTCCAAATTTATGTATTGGATAGGTTTGGTTGTAGTTTAGGTCAGTGAACCCTCAATGCTACATACTTTTAAAATCACGACATTTATCTATCTGTATATTTCTATTCAACATTAAAGGCCATAAGGAAATAAGTGCGTTGTCTATTTTTGGTCAAATTGAGATATGATTGTTATCAGTTAGCTCTCTGGAGGGCCTTTTTAACAAGCTAGCGTGAGCTAAGATATCATGCATTGTCTGTCTTCTACAAGAAAATATTTATTTGATGTGCCGGGATACTATACGCATTGCTAATTTTATACTTGTTAAAAATACAGTTTGTTGGAAAGAACATTTGCTAGACAGTTAGCTTTTTCTAGAATACTTAACTTGCAAACATATGCTTCTGAAAGTTATTGAATTATTTACAATCTTGTCATTGGAGTGTAGTGGGTTACTCTCAAGCATGCAGACATATTGTAATATAAAATGAATTAGAGCTTTTGTTTAACAAGACTTAGTATTATTGAACAAAGCAATATGTTATTAAATGAATTGACATATCATGTTAGAACGATTACACCGATATGACCTAACCATACACAGAAGTCATCAGGAATATTACTATTTAAATTCAGTTAAGTTTGCTAGGAAAAGCGACTTTCTAAACTTATCGTGAGAGAATAGTAAAAACAATCTAACAAACATTGGCACGAGTTTAAAGTGCATTGCAGGGTCACATTTATGAATCACGTTCAAGAGGTGGGTCACTCCCAGGAGCATTAACGTAATATGCTCCTGGCAGCAACCCACCTCTTGGGAGTAATTCATAAATATGACCTTAAGAGTTTGAGCAACGTTTTAATTTAGTAAGTTTATGGTAACAGGGCCTACCATTTAAAGATACATTTGTACATCACTATAGAGAAGTAATTGAATTGAACCACACGTGAGGAATTAACTCCAAGTAAACTTAGCGTGATGATGCTATTACTGCGAAGATTTTAGTGGAGTAAAGTAGCATCGCTGACGGTAGTAGCACACCTGGAATTTGTATTGCTGCTAATAGTATTCGTTTTAGTGTTGGTAGTAGATATATAAAAAAAGGGTAAGAGAGAGAGAGAGTGGAGTAGAATTTCATTGTTTACACATATAATGATCGTAGTAGACACGACATCCATAATTACTAATGTCACCATATACCTCTATCTTTCTTAAGGATTCACGAGTCAGTAATTAAATTATAATGCACTACAATCGCTTTTTCAAAGATGGCCGCTTAAGGACGGTTTGTGTAGTGGCAGCTAAATAAGCTAATATATCGCTGTCAGAATTTTAAACGAAATTTGCTTCAAGAACGTGTCACTACTGGCTTGTTACGTAACACTTGAACTGTAAATACTATGCCTAAACCGCCTTTTGCAAGTTCCCATTGTGGCCCAGTGAAAAGGCGTTGGCTTGAACGTCGGTTCGAATTCCGGGCGGAAGCAAGTTATTTCTTTTTTTCGTTCAAAATGTATTTTTATATTTTGAAGCTTATTATTAATAATTGCTTTTCTTTGTATTTATCGTAGATAATCTTAAATTAGTGACCATGGGAACGTGGAGGTTAGGTAAAGTTAGGTGCAGTCTATCCTTACATTTTTTTCTTCTCGTATACGTCATAGTTTTTGACGCAACTTCCACTTAAAATTCCGACAGCGATTCGTAAGTAATAAGATGATATAACTAGGCATCAACGATACTGTTTAATACCTTTAGAACTCTCCAGTAACGTTTTAGTTATCACAAATATTCATGAGATAATTGAACCGAGTGGGTGAGTGAATTGTTATTCACGTCCTAAACGATATGGTGAGTTTGTATGGACCGAACGTACAGTTTTTCGTAAAGTGGGACCCGAAATGCTACGTTCAATAAACACGATTGGGATTTAAACCCATGACCACCCGCACAGAAAGTGAGCGCTCCAACGGGCCGGTCACCAGGAAATACTAACTAGTTAAACGGAATTCTAATATGTAAAAAAATAGTTCAACTTTGCACAACTAAGCCCAAATATCTCATTTTAGTATACTTTCTAATTAACAAAATATAAACTAGAGAAATATGATCACAAGGCCCGTATAAAAGAACGGACGGTTCCTATAATGTGTTACAGCTGGTAAAGTCTATTTGTCTTTACAAAATATTAATTAAACCAAAAGTCCATTAAATTTAGACATAAAATGGCCGTTAAGATGAACTAATTCTTGCCAGCAGTTTGTTCACCTAAATGCTCAGAAAATGTCCTAAATAATATATCAAAAGTTTTTCGAAATCTGACTAGAGCGTTAGCCGCCATCTTGGAAAAACAAAGGGAAGCAGATTTGTGTAAAAATAGTTTATCTAAAAGCTTTCTTTGTCTACTTTCAATGGATTTGAAAGCTCCTCTTCCTTCAATAGCACTTAGTAATTTATGTAGTTCTTGAATTAGTGTCGTTCCTCCCGCTTTAATAAATCCGGCTGGAATTTCGTGTATTCCAGCTGATTCGAAATATTTCAGTTTTTATCGATATTTCGATCTCGCTCTCGCTAGGTTCAGGTAATCGCTGTTCTGCGGTATAAATATAGATTTCTTCTATTTGTTCTCCGTTGTGTAAATTAAGAGGTTCGTCGAAATAACTTTTCCATTAATTGATAAAGTTTATTCGGGTCGGCCTGAAGATCCACTAGTTTATTTTTAATCATTCCTAAACTTGGCTGTTAGCCTTTTCTTAATGAGTTTACCTCTTTGTCTAGATCTCGTTAGTTGTTTGTTTTACCGTTTGGATCTATCTTCTCAATCTTTTACGTAAGTTATTTCGCTTTTTGTCTCTGAGCCTCACGTGTGGCGTTTCATTTTGTGTTACTGTAGCGGTTGGTATTTGCTTCTCCGTTATTACTTAGTCATCCTTAGCTTTCATGTGTTCGTTCCTCAAGTTTAATGTATTCTTCATCAAACCAAAGCTTGTTTTCTGTGGTTTCTTCTCACCTAAACGTTCCTTCCCTGCACCCGTTAGTATTTCACGAATTACTTTTCACATCTTAAATAAATTTCATTATAAATGTCACTGGTATTTATTTATCAGGTCGGCCTAGATCTAACCTATTCGATTTCGTAATCTACTTTTACGCTCGTAATTTATAATTGTTTAACTTCGAATTTCAGTTGTTTCGATCCCTTACTTTCCTTAGTTCTGAGGCATAAATTTCTCCCCATTTTGTGATCATTGGCCAATAGTCAGTGCCACCTTCTGGTCCTATGTAAAACCTAACGTCCATTGCGTTAGTGTGTCTTCGTCTGTTTACTTATGAGTCATTGATCTGGTTGAGAATTTTGCTATTCGGAGATATCGATGTGCGTTTGCAATGTCTTTTATGTTCAACATACATGACCTTTACTATTTGATTTGCGATATCGCATAGTTACTACTCTTCTTCCGTTGGCTTTCCTCCTTTTAAGAAGGCAAACTATTTATTACTGCCTCCTACCTATAATAGGCCTAAACCTTGCTTCCTTACCTTCTTTTGCGCTGAAGACTTTCAACATAATCATGTTATACTTCAGTAATCGGTCAAATAACCTTCCTAACTCGTCGTACAATGCGGAGAATAAACTTCGTCGAATGGAATATGGACGTATATTAAACCATTTGCACCATTGACTAGTTATCATCATGTGTGATATTCGTCCGTTCACGAATTGTGTATTCTTAACAACTGGAACGAATCTACTCTTAGTGATGAATTCTGTTCTAAAATTGTAAGACTGGAGTTCCGCCGTAGGAGAAAATGTATTTGTTGTGTCGGATGCCTATCTTGACCCTCTCACAGGACTTCTTCTATCTCTAATACGCTCAGTTCCTATTTCTCAGTCTCACATAAAGCCATCTGAAGAACGCCCGTTTTGCATAGAGCCTGTTAGTTGCACGTTTCTAAAGTTTCTCTTAATCTTGTTCTTGGATGCCCTAAAGCAGTTACTGAACAAAGGTCCGATTGGCGGACTAGTTTACATCCGGAACAATTTCCCCCAGGAGAATTTATGGACATTCCGTTATTATTTCTTGACATGATTTAGCGGTTTTAAGTTGTCAGCTCTATGGCCTCACCCTAAAGGTAGATATTCAATATATCATCCTCTGTACTACTCTAAGCCTTGTCGATGTCATTTATCATCAGTCTTAGGGTGATGATGGTGAAGCTGCTTCGCTTCACCATTATGTTTTATTCGAGTTTATTTTCTCTTAGACTTTGTAAATCCGTCTACTATCTATAAGTTCCTATTGATCTGGTCCGGAATATTTCCAGTTCGTACCATATCCGGCCAGTATTTTACCCGCCTCCTGGAAGGAGCGGTTTGCACAGCAATTGTGCCAAAAATGTCAGCAAATGTAGTCGTTTTTATGCAATCTGTATCTGAATATACGATAATTTACACTTTTTGTGAGAAAAGTTTTCTGGAACAAACGTTGCTAAATATTATAAGGTTATATATAAAGTACTTATTACTTTTGCGGAATCATTAAGTATGTTTCTTATTATAACTAAATACATGTATTCACAATATTCCATGTTCGTAAACGTTTCTTAACGATCTTTCTCCTTGTGTCTGGGACTGTTACTCTAAATCTAAATCTAAATCTCTTAGTTAAGAAACAAAAACGGATCACTCACATTGAAAAAAAATAGAAAATAATCAGTTTATTGTCGATACATATGATGAACCTTCAGATAGGTGTTATGGAAGGTATACTTCCAGTTGGCTTATTTGCAGAAGATGCTTCTTAGTACACACATTACTATGTCTATTACGGATGGATGACAGAACATGAAGAGAGTGAACTGTTATAAAGTAATGAATATGACCCAATAATGAAGATACTGTTCGAATACATCGAAGACCAAGATGAATATCAATACAGGCTTACAGAATTGAGAAAGATCGGTAAACAGTTTGCTGGCCACGGCGAGTGTACAGTGTCTTATTACATTATCAAAAATACAATAAAATACTTCAAAGGCATTATATGACCTACATAATCTTGTGGAAGCTTACCAGTTGTTACTAATTTCGTTGAAATCACGTACTAACTTTTGAATGAGCAATGTTACATTGACAGGAAGAAAAGTCTGAGTTCGAAAGATACTGAGTTCGAATTGTCGCAATCGTAGTTTAAATAGTACGTCATGTCATCTGATCTAAAACTGTATCTTTCTGTCACATTATCCATCGCTGAAGGATATAAAATATTCTGGACATAATGTGGTGCAAATACTTTGTGAGAAGTAAACGTAAACAATAAACAAATAGCTCAAAGGCCATTACATAATCTCATCACATCATATATTCACTTAGTCCTCTTTGTTCAGTAAGTTTGGACTGTGTTTTTTGATTGATTACCTTCATTACATTTTTTTATGTCCTACTAACCACGGAGAGCCTTGGCTGAAGAGCAATGGTTTCAAGCAGTTTATTTGTAGTAATGGCAACGTAATGAAAAAAATTATAGTGCCATGAAACAGTCCATATTATGCGTGTAATACCTTGGAATGCTGTTAGTACGTCCCACCTTTCCTTCGCGACAAAAGGCACATAAAATCTCCCCATCAGTGAACAATTTACCTATTGGTGAGTATAAAATCCATTATCAATAGGTCTGAAGAATATGCAGGTGAAACCATTGTACAATTTCTGAAAATACGTACATTCCTTTCTGTAACGGATACTTGCTGGAACCCAGAGAATACCAAACCTCACAGGTTACAGTATACTCCTGCCCTTCATGTTTTTCAATACCTTAACCTGACAGCACTGCATTCTGTACTGCTATACGCACCATTTGAATCCCAGGACAGATACGAAAATTGGATTGTCACATTCGACCAGCCACTTTTCGTTAAGGCATGTGCAACATTACCAGCAACTGCCTCTGACTGTTCACTCTCTGCCTGTTATTGTCAGGTTTGCAGGATTTTAATTCCCGACGAGTCTTATTTGAACTTATTTATGGCCTTTTGCGGTATGCGTCTTGTGCAATGTATGAATCGTCATGAGCAAAAGTGGTATTAAGGAACTTTGGGTATGTGTATACCAAATTCTACAATTGAAGACAGGTTACACGTTCTCCAGGTTCTTGAGAGCCGTTTTGTTAACAGTAATTAGCTGATTTGTATGCTTGGTTGAAGCATATCTAACATTATACTGCGATGTGTTACAAGTAGTATTTGTTAACAGTGTGAGGTTAATAAAGGAAAAGATAACGCCAGCTGATATAATGCAATAGTGGGGAATGAAATAGTTTGACTACAGTTGTCCTGTTCAGCATAACAGTTGTACTACAGGCGATTTTGCAGGCGTACTGTATTCTTAGATACCGATTGTATAGAAACTTCTAGGTCCGCTGATGTATTTAAGTTTTTTTTTATCAGATTAACGTTAATTTTCTACTGATAAAATAGAACGATATTGTGCCGTAGCACGCTTGCAATTTTGACGTATTTCATTACACTTTTCAACACATCTAAATGCATCTATTCACAACTCATGTATTTCTAAAGGCAAATGTACACATTAGTAGCTGTAACATACGTATTACACCCGCAGAGCAGTGGATTGGGTTTACGTGTAGTGCGTACATGACCTCTTGCGCCTAATATTATTATGTAAATGAATTGTGCTTTCCCGCACGGAATTCGCTGAGAATCTCTAAGTAAATAATACCTATTGGCACGTAAAGGCAGTCAGCACTACTTACTGCCTGCTGTTCAAATAAAATAAAATGTAAACGCGTACATTATTGTCATTATAATATATTTAAATAGGTTGGTAACACTGACAACTGTGACTTTCGGACTGTGGTTACCTGCAGAGTATTTCTTATATGGTTTCGATAACGTTCAAATCATGACAACTTCGGTACAGATACCTCCAACTGTTTTGGAGCAATTTAAAGAAACTGATTTAAAATTGGTTAGCAGCATTGCCATGTGGGCTATTTAGAAAAGGGAGTATCTACGGTATTTATTTATTGTGCCTGTAATTTTTATATTAAGTGTGGATAGATTCAAGGGTATATATTTTAAACTCTCTATGCATGTGGAACAATTGTATTTTTAAACAGGTTAGAAACACTGACGCATGCTGCTAAATATCTGACTCGAATTACCTCTACGATCTGTTACAGTACCTAATGCACGTGCACGCAATGTTTAGTTTAAATTAATAAAATCGTATAAATTTGTATAAATAATAGACAAATGCCACAATATTTTAGGTTAAAATGGTTCGTCTATTAGGGCAATACCTTCATTGGTGACATAAAGCTTTGCTAAAAAAAAATGTTGCTCTTAGACGCGTATTTAGAAATCGTAGGCATCGTAAGAAATGTTCTAAAAGCGACTAGCAAGCTTATTACACAACTTTATTGTAAAAACACACGACAAGCGTTACAATTTCGATGTTCTAACGACATCTTCCTCAAACGAAACACTAATCAATACTATCAGTTCATTATAAGCATCAGAGGCCCAAGAGTTCCTTTCTACAACTTCTGCCAATCACCTCCCCGAAATTGTTTACTTTCGAAAAGTAAGCAAATTTCAATAATCAATCACAGTCCTTCGCTCACACGCCACATCGTCTACTCAACGAGAACGTCATAACAAACTACCAACATCAAATACATGAAAGAGAAATCTGAATCGAGACGCAAACATATTTTGTATAAATATATACATAATAGATAATAATAACTATAAAAAAATACATAAAATAAAATTAATAAGACAGAATACTAATAAATAAATGCTATAGAGGAAACTAAAATGGAGTTGAAGAACAGTCCTTTTATTCTGAAATACTTTCTCCGCTCTTCTCGTCCCTGTATATCTTCCCATTCCTCATTCATACTCAACCCACCATTTCAGTTCATTGGTTTATCTCGCATTACCATGACTCTCCTAGCTTCTCTCCACTTTCTAACCAACATAATTTCCTCTTCTTCTAGTATATCTGATCCCTCCCTGTAGACTTCACACATTTCTTCCTGTGCATGTTTGCAATTAGCATTTCTGTCTCTTTTTAATCTGTCATCATCGTTGTACTGTTTAAGACTAGTATGCAATTTATTTTTCGTCTCTCCTATATACACTGCCTCGCAGCTCATACACGAGACCCTGTACACCACTGTTTCGCTTGCTGTGTGTTTTTACAACAAAGTTAAATATAATAGCCTTGTTAGCTTGTTTAATTCAAATGGGCGTGGATACAAGGTCTCAAAATATTTGTATCCGCTTAGTAATATGATGTCAATCTTAGCTCTGGAGAAATTAGCTCTTAAACACGATTCTATAGGTGATAGACAGTTCCCTGATTTTGTAATAATATACAAAATCACTTTTTCTTTTACGTATGATTTTCTGGTTCCTAAGAGATTGCATTTATGACAGCAAAAGTAATAGAAATATGAAACAAATTAAATTAATTTTAATTACTTTCCTCATAAGTTAAAAATTCAATAATGCCCAGAAGCCTTTCCTTTAGATATTACTGTCCTTTGTGGTGAGAATTTAACATTGCTGTATTTTATTTTCTTACAGATTCAGAATGCAAGAATTGTATCTACGAGCCAAGGTAAATATATTAATCATGAGTTAAATGATCGCCAAAACATTATTAATAGGACGAAGTGTTGACAAGTCAGTTTCATATTTCAAAAAAGTTTGAATATTGTTAAGCTTTTCGGACTTGTTGGTTGTAATAATGGAAATATATTTACATATTTTTATAATCATGAAAAAAGTATTTCGGTTCAAATGTTTAATATAATGTATTTGCAAAATGGTATGCATACATACATTGGTTTTCTTTGCGTGAAGCTAGAATATTTTTTGTGTCCAAAGGTTAAATCATTTAATGTTTTAAAGGTCTTCATTATAAGGCCTTTATTGACCTTTCTAGATATATACATACGATGTATATATATATGACCAGGCTAGCGGCCATAATATTGAAGATATTTGAACCAAATGTTATTATGTTATTTCTAGGCCTAATAGCGAGCTTAATGAGCAAATTCGGGCCAAGAGGGTAGTCAGGGAAGGGGTTGAATTTTTTAAAAAAATATAAGTCCCTATGGAGTTTAGAAAGAAACTTTGCATAAATTATAGTATTCCCTATGAAGTTTAGGGTGACACCAACGAATCAGGGACTGTGGGGGCGGGGATGTAAATTCAAAATTTTTAAAACCACGTCTTGTGGGGTATCGTTGAAAAGATCTTGGTGATTAATCTATCAATCAATAACTAGTTTCTCGATAGCGCTCATATAAGGTGAGATTTGAATTATTGAAAATAAAATAAAAACTTCGAGATCTACCTCAGCCGAAAGAGATTTTTTTATATTATATATTTGAGAACAGAATGAGATGTATGACATATTGTTCACAAAAAATAAAGTGGCTCGTTCTTCCTGTATGTGTAAAATATATATAACTCAAGACGATTGATTACGTAACAAAGTTTTCCTTGGGGTTAACATTACACGAGTTAGGTTAATAAGCTTTGACCTATGTCACTCTAACGCTCACCATTCCTGACCTATTGGTAACATTAATAATCGAACCCGAACATGTTTTATAACCTGAGAGTAAAGTTTTAAAATTTGTTTTTCGATTGTACGCGTCATCTATTTAGATATAAGTTTGATTCTACTTGCTGTCGAATATTATAATTTCTTCTTCTAGGAATTGACAATACAGAAATAGATCTTCGAATACACAACGGAAATGATGCAAAACTAGGTACGTAAAATATAGTTACAAATTCTTTTGTAAATTTAAATAAAAATGATTGTATTATTGTTTGACCAAAAGTTTTTTAAAATATTTAATGTTTTGAGTAAATATTGGTTTATTATATTAAGTTTTATTACCCTTGTAAACATTAAAAGACGTTCATATAGTTCCATTATATAGGTGTAGCTGGTGAAATGTAATTTTGTCCAGTAAAATGTCGCTATTCTTCATATAAAGGAATTCAATAGCAATGGACAAGAAAATGAATCAATTAAAATAACTGTCTTGACGTTTATAATTTCAGAAAGGAAAATCACATAATGAGATTGAGGTTACATATCGCCTGCTTACAAGTGATACATATTAGGTAAAAAATATGGTTTTGAGAAAACGATGAAAAACAAATTTGTAATTTTGTAGATAAAGACAATAATGGTAAAAGGAATGTCAGAATTATGTTTTTATTCACACCATTTATATATGTGTCGTAATTAATTTCCAACATTGGTAATGAACGCACATTTATCAACGTTCATTACTAATGTTCTTCACTAATCGAAAGAATGAGCACCTTCTGTCTACAAAACTACATTAACTTATAATCGCAAACTTGTTACTTAATGTTTTTTTTATTTGTAATCCAACGATATAATCAGTAATGCAGATTTTCTTACTTTTCTTGGTATCGTCTCTGAGATGGGAACCTGGTATATTTAAGTTTCAGTATTGGTCTACAAAATCATCGCTAATATGTTCAAGAAGCAGTAAGCTAAAAATGAATGCATACAACCGTAAAATGACTCTAATTATTGTTTTATGTTCTCAATAACAACAGGAGATATCAATGTTTAATAATTTGGAAAAGAGATTTTAATGGAAATGGTGGTATTCAAAATGGGAAGAAAATCAGATATTCACATTTCATAGTTGTTTAATATAATTCGTCAAGGCCATTTTTATTTCACAATTAAATCAACATTATTAAATAGCTGATTAATATGCTTTGAATAACTTTAAAAACGCCTTGACGTTTGCTCAATCATGTAAGAAGCACCCATGGGAGGAATCCGCTTATGTTTTGATCTAGAGAATGAAAGATTATACTGTATGTGAACAGGAAAGGGAGCAAAGTGTATTGTGAAACACTTAAACTAGTACAGTATTATCAGTAAGTGCCCTATTTGCATAAAGACTCACGAGTTCTTAAATACGAAGTTGATTTCATGAAATTAGATGTATTAAGATATGAAATGAAAGATAAAATATACTGGAATTGTATGAAGTTAAATTTCAATATAACTTAACACATTCATTGTGACATAAACTGAATAAATTGATTTAATCCAGTTTAATTACGAGGTTTGGAAAGAAAGTAATGACAACATATCCTTTGGCTACAAACCATTAATTGCTCAACCTGCGCACATTTATATTCCTGTAATATAATTCCTAGCCAACATGTTTATAATATACGTCACATATATAAACCGCTACCACTTTGCTGAAAGACGCTGGGTAGCAGTGACTGTGTCGTTTCTATTGATATTTTTAAAAGAGCGCCCTATTGCTTGGAGGTACCGAAGCAGGTGGTGCAACAGACGCAACGCTCTAGTGGGTGCGCTTCCTACCTCTACGACTACCTTTATCCTGGCGCAGCGGCGATCCAACTCGATAAAGAACTAAATGAACCCCACATACGAAACATCGAGAACAGGATTCTCTGCATATGTGGCAAACTCTCACATCCTTCTCGGAACCCTGCTACCCGGTATACGTCTGTCTGCACGTAATGCACTGGCGATACTGAGTGTTACACTGGTGATACTGAGTACCCAACCTTTCCACTAGACGTGCCATGGACAGAGAGCCCTCTCGTGTTGACATGGGATGTGGAGACCGTGTTGCCAGTAGTTTCTTTCCTACCCTCGTATATTTTAATTTACAGGAGAAGTACCTTACTACGTTCAAATAATATCAGGGAAAGTGACGGCCGAAGGAGTTATGAACATGAAAACTGCAGACATATGTGGAGGTAGCATCATAAATGAAAGTTTGATCCTAACAGCAGCTCACTGTGTCTATGGGAAGGACATATTCAACGTAATGTTTTAGATTTTTATTTAGTTTTAAATGTTATTGTTTTGCGTTTGAATACTTTTATTTTAACATTTATAGCTTCTTGACTCTCTCTCTCTCTCTCTCTCTATCTCTCCTTCTATCTGTCTACATTCCAGGGAGGAAATTTGAGTAATAGTTTGTGACATTAAAATGGGTATCTCAAGCAGCATCCCAGGAACAGATTGCGTAATTTAAAATTCAAGCTACATTTAGAAAAATGATATTCAAGCTATTCATTTTCAAGATTTTAATGTTTTATTGGAAATGTGTTGCAAGAAATGCTTCATATTATATTTGATTAGACTTGACTTAAAATCAAATAAGCAGTTAAACTATACAACAACATCGGAAATGCCAGTAATTCGTAATCTAATATTTTGAAGTAATTGCTCTATTATAATAGTAATTGCATATTAACATCATAAGAATTAATCTTAATACATAAGCTCTAGATTAGTGTGTATTGGTTTTAGCTAATTCTGAAAACAATATATTTACTCTAATTACAAATTGTGTTCCAGAAGCCAGTTCATTCGTTTCATGAGACCAGGTTTTGGTCTCTTGTGGTATTTTGTAATACGTATAGGTAATTAAAATACAAATATACTTGATTGTTTTCGATTTCTAGAAGATAAATATCAAAATATAGTAATTGCATATTGCAAACTCACATTTTCCTACTTCATAATTCTCTCCTAATAACTTATTTTGCAGGTTAGTCAGACCTTTTGCTAATATGTTCTAGCTTCAAAATATTATGTTTGTGCTATTTAATTTTGAAAAGACTCAATAGATGAAATCTATTTTCTTCATCAGAAAATAAAGGCATGGATTATTATTCATATTATTAACGCTCTTTAAAAAATATATCAAGACTTTCAATTTCT
This sequence comes from Lepisma saccharinum, assembly GCA_022664845.1. NCBI lineage: Eukaryota > Metazoa > Arthropoda > Insecta > Zygentoma > Lepismatidae > Lepisma > Lepisma saccharinum. Next base: position 10,803 of record JAGDQP010019887.1, on the reverse strand, counting down.
TTTCTTATATTCTCATAGCTGACTGTAGGGTCGATTGATGTATATGGAGAAGGCGAATATTCACAAGTGAGAGTCGTTACAAACTCACAAACATATATGCATCCAGAATATATATATTACACTACTAAATGGGTTAACGTGTTACCAGAGTAAGTAAAAATTTACGTATTATTGTTCCTACTTAATATATGGAATCATTGTTTCTATTTATTTTTAAAATTGATTTTAAGTATCGTAATTCTAAGAGAATTTTCTTTAAGGAAGCAATATATTATATAACAGAATGTTTTATATGACACAATTTATTAAATATAAATTTAACTCAGCTAATAACATTAATGTAGAATAAAATTTGAACTAGTTTAGTCCACACACAACAGTGCAATTGTATTCTCACAAAAGTAGCAAGTTAATTTGGTACTATGAAATGAATTATTGCAGATGAACTTTTTTCTACATATCCAGTTCCCGTGATGAAAGCGTCTAATTCTATGAATGAACTTACGTAACAGCAAACGACAACTATCTGTAGTTCGAAATTTACCGACTATAGATTCAACATTGCAACTTAGGATTAAATAAAGCTTGCACATTGCTTTAAAATACAATTTGGTGGATTCTTTTAATGCACAGAAGTAAGTCATATGAGAAAACTTAAAATTTTAATTACATTCAGTGTATATCGTAACGCTCTACTGTTTTCTGGGTAACGTTTAGGCATAGTCGAAGAGATACACGAGATGTTTTTTTCTGCATCACCAGTGTTATTACAAAATAAATATAAGTTCCGATAAGTTAACAAAAAGAGCGTCCCGTACTAGAGTATTTGCAAAATGGTTGAGTCATATTGCAACTCTTTATGGCCTCTTCTTTATGGCTCTTTATGACTACGAGATTCCTCGTAGAAGTGAGCAAAAATTGCAGTCACATCAATCCGACAACTAACTATATGTGAAGGATGTACCAGTCCGATAGCCAACTGTGTAAGGTTTGAGTTAGGTAGATGTGTGCAGGTTAAGGAGTAGCACATCGGTCCCACAGGTAATCGTATATGCTGGATTAGAGGGAACATACCAGTCCGACAGCTAACTATGTATGCAGGAGTTAAGGTAGAGGAGAGAGGTAACCACCCTAATGAGTGATAAATTACAAGTTTGCGTCGGGGTTTCATAGCCCTACATCGATGTGGTCCTCCAAGCTCCTTCTCCAATAATGCTGGCGCCGTCTGTTGATTCTTTCATGAACCTGGTGTTGTCGTCTGTTCGTTTGTGTCACACTATTTATTTACATTGCGTCACTTGATTACACAGTTTATTATTTGCAGTACTAACGTTTCTACAAAGCTTAGGTCGAATGTGAGACTCGTGTTCAACCACGTGAAACATTACAATATTGTACAGTACATACAACTGGACACAAGAAAATGGATTTAAAAGATAACATGAAAATTTTGGATTTGAAACTTCTAATGTCCTTTCACTTTTTGAAACATTTGTACATTTTCAGTAAAAGACAAGGGAACCCGGATTATTTTTTAAGACTTCAACTGCAACATCAAGATAGGATAACTGTTGTAGGAATAATAAGTCTTTTTCTGTTCAATTAAACTATTTGAGTAAATAAATGACTTTTTCTTCAGCTTTCTGAATGGAAGTAAAGTATATTTAGATTACATATATTACTTGATTTGATGAAGATTTTTTATACTGACATGCTATGTGAATTCCATCAAATTTCGCTAGTGAATGGGTAGTGAAACCTTATGCGCCCGTTCGGTTCATCTGTCTCTCTGTCCACAAGTTATAACTCAGTCACTTCTAGGAATACAAAGCTGGTCGAAGGTGTTGTTGGAAAAGCCTCAGCAAGAAAACCTCAAATCCGTAAAGATAATATACATTTCAGGAGCGGATCCAAACATAGATTCGGTGCCAGATATAGGGAAGCAATTTGTATGTTTGGAGCTACTTAGGTTAGAAAAGTGGCTGAGGTGTCGTTGGAAATCTCAGGTAAGAGGAGTTCAAAACAGTTCCATTCATCATTATAGAAGGGGCAGATCCCGAGTTTCAAGATGAGATGTTGAACTTTCGGAAGTACTAGGACTAGGAAGGTGATTGATGTGTCGGTGGAAAGGTCTTGGAAAAGCGAGTTTATTCATCAAGATCACAGAGACGGATGCTGATTTTGGGGGACCATTTAATCGTTGGAACGAATAGAGCTATGAAGGTGGTTGAGGAGTCGCCACAATCTTTCCAACGGAACATTAATCATATATGTCGCCGTTGGAGCTCAGAAGCAGTTAATATGCATACTCCACCAACTTAGATGCACATCACTTGTTTATTTCACCTTCACTAAAATTATTCAAGAAAATTAGATTCTGCGTAATAATATTGTAACAGAAGTAATCAGTTCTATGTAATAATCAGTCTTATTTCCTTGCGCTTCCTCCCAAGGTGACCTAATTGTAGCCAATATCTCCTTTCGTGCATGCAACGCTAAAAGATCAGATGTGAACCACACATTCCTACATGAAAATAACACGAAACTCCAATACCTCAAACCAATTTCGACGTTATCTTTACCTATCCCCTGGTATTCATCAGTATTGTAGAACCTTGCTTCTGGGGGAAGGAAATGGCAAATTCGTTGCATTCTAAGCACACATTTATGAACGACTTTACGCTTTGGGGATAAGTCAAGAACCTGATTTCAAAATGTTTTTTATGCATATGATTCCTGGAAACTTTTTAATTGCTTAAAGAATGGAAAGTCGTAGAAGTCAGTTTATTGTCATCTGCAGAAAATTTTGGAGAAACTGGTATTAATAACATTTCCTTTTGTTTGTAAAATATGACAATTTGCTATGCTAACAACTTATAGCCAAACATACATAGATACTAGGACGATAGAAAAGAAACGGTCAAGGGCAGAAGCACACGAAAAGAAGAATCAAAGCAAGAAACAATTCAATTGAGTTACCATTAGTTTATCAACACTTACACAAAGCCTCCTCCATCTAGAATCTGTTGAACCCAAATGTTCTCTGCATCGTTTGGTACTCATTTTACAATGTTTTCACATCACTTAAATTCATTCAACGGAATTATATATATATATATATCATATTCAGCCGGTTTATATCCACTGCTGGATGAAGGCCTCCCCATTTTTTTTCACATATCTCGGTCTGCTGATATCCTCATCCATGTAGCTCCTGAAAAACGCATTATTATTATTATTATTATTATTATTATTATTATTATTATTGACGCTAACCATAGCATAAGGATCTTCATGTGAATGAAGAACTCACAAGGAGGCACCACTCAGTTTGTATCATAGAGTTTAATGAAAATTCGCTAGGAGATTGATGATCTATGGCTTGGTTTGAAACTGTTGAATGATAAAAGCAACGCCCAACCAGTACAGAATAATTAACAAAGGAATAATTCACTTACGTGCCTTACAGAAATTTGTTAATTTATAGTCTGAACAAACTAGTCCGCGAAGTATTGTGGTTAGATCTCTGATTCCTACATTTAAAAGCGTAGTTTACATTCAGAAATAGCACAAATTATATTGGCATTAATTAGCAAGTGCAAATGCTGCAATTATGACGAATAGAATAAAAAGAATGCAAATGAGCAAAATTGTAACGGACTATCATCAATTCGAATAATTACGAACGGCCTAAGCAAACAACATAACTTCTGAAGCGTGACCTAACATATCGATAATGTCGATTTAGAACCACTCTGTTCAATAGCGTACCATGGACATGTCTCTACGCGCACCAAGAAATAAATATTATTGTAACACAATGCACAAGCTTATTCCACAAGTAATTGTAAAGCATGTATACCGACGTTTATGTATACAAAGATTATTCTCCATTCTGAAAAATGAATAGTAAAAGGGGGCATGACCCTAATCTCCAAAGAATCATTCGCGAAATGGTGTTATTTAAATATCTGTACGTGGCGTCGCAAGTAAAGGACTAGGTTGATATTGTTAATAATGAGACCGTAATATTTGCTGCTCTTAATTAAAGAGCATGATTCCAACACTCATTAATTCCAGCTTCAACATTTTCAGGAATAGCAAAACTGGTGAGTTCTGAGATATTACATAGCAGTACAAGTACTAGAGACCTTTGTTGAATCAAAGGTTCACGTTCACTTTTTAGACTGCTTCGGAATCCATTTAACCCGAAATTGTAAGTCACGTTATTAGAAGCTCAGAAGTTAATTTCACGAGCGTCTCGCAATCAGAATTTGTAAACTGGATGGGTAAAGAGACACAACCGAAGCACACCTAATCTAACCCGTGTGTACTAATCAAACCTAAATTGTCCCAAAAAATGAAAGAGAGCATTATATATATATAAAAAAAATATGAGGAATTGGAAATTCCACAAGATCGACGCGGTAACGTCACAGAATTTGGCTCGGCAATTAGTAGGAAATTAGATTCTAACCCCACGGTCAAGGACCCTGACAGCTTTTCAAGGGTATTCTCTAATTTTCAACAGGCGAATCACCGTGATGGCACCTTAAGTAAGTTCCTTTTCTCCTAAAATTTCCTATACCCTATGCAGGGCCTAAGCGTAAGATTCCTAAGTCATAAATGAAAATCAATAAAATAGTTCAATATAAAAAACATATTTTTCACGAAATAATGCCATGCACCCGGCGAGATTCGAACATGGATTTTCAAATTAACAAACCTACACTCTATCTACTGAACCACGCAAGGAGATTGCGAACAGAGATTTGGAAGCTTTGTTTAGGCAGTACTAACTACGTAGCAAGCCAGTTACGTGCCAAGACAGAAGGCGGTGACGTTGCAAATTCCGAAAACGAGGTTTTCTGATTTGTTTCGAACGTACGTAACAATTCTTACTGACGATTTTCAGATGGTCTTTCTGCGTTGCCTTTACGCTCTTCTTCATTAATAGCATATTTATATTTGCCAATTATTATCATGATCATTTGCGTTCTTTTAATTGTAAACAACGCTTTTGAATGTATGAGCCAGCGTTCTAAGCTATAGACAACTATGCACTAACAAACTTGTGTAAGGTGTGAATTATTCCTTCGTTAATTATTCATTACTGATTGTGCCATTTGCCAGTTGCAAATCATGCCAAAGACCATCAACTTTCTAGTAAATAGTCATTAAACTCCATTATACAATGTACGAAATGCGTCCTTCTGAGATCTTCATTCACGTATAGATACTTCTGTAGAGTTAGGGCCAATAATAATAATAATATTACTAATAGTCCTATATTTGCAATTTCAGGTAAGTCAAACGACGTTTCGTTACTGGAATAATTTTTGCTGTTCCTAGCTTGAATTTTGGAATACAAAATATTTCACTACGATATTTAAAGAATCAACTCGTATTAAAATCGCAGTTAACTTTTTCTGCCAATACGATAAAACTATCAATAGGTGCTAAACATCAACAATAAAAATAGTGCAGTGTTTGAGTGTTGGCTTGGTAACCAATGTGATCTTGTACCTCGTCTTCTAACTCCAATCGACGTACTTCATTTTTCTCTATATACATAAATACTCAGTGACCTCGTTGTATGAATTTAAATGAAGTGAAAACTTTATCAAATGAGCACCAAAGCATGAAGGGAACATTTACCTTGTGAAGTAGGGTTCAACGGATCCTAGATGAATTATTGAGGACAATGTGAGGCAGAGGGAGGCTTGATTTGGCTTTGAATGTGTGTTCATATAATAACCATAAGTGATTTTTTTCCTGTTTTCTCTTTTCTCTCTTTGTGCTTCTGATTTGTTTGTTTATATCTTATCCTCATCGTATCTCTGTATGTTTCACTATATTTGTTCACATAGCATAAATAGTGCAAATACTATATTTTACAAACAATAGGAAATATTATGTATCTAATATTTGTCTAAAGTTTTTGCAAATGATACTAAACGGAGTTCTATCCTTTTCCCTCCTTTGAGCAAGGATGGAACTCCGTCGAATGGTATGCATAAAATAATCATTTGAAATTAGGTTTGTAGCGTTGCGGTACATTCATAATCCATACAAAACTAATCTTGCAGGAAAGAAGGTATATGTCCTTTTAACAATGAGTGAATACTTTTCCTATTTAATCTTTCTCGGTCCATAACAGATTCAACATTTAAAACATTTTTTCCCAAGCCAACCGTTCATTTATAATGGTTGTTCAAAATCAAATTGCTTGAAACTCGGTTATACTGAAATGACAAGACGTAAAGTTCAGAATGCTGTACAATTGCAAGCCTGGGTGCTCAGGAAGAAAAAAGGTCATTACTGCGAGTGAAGCTTACTACAGCTTGAAAAACAACTCGTGAAGAATATCGTCAGACCTGGAATGTCCATTAACAATTTTATACAGGTATTTGAAGTCACGAAAACATATACGTACTAAAGGAGGTTTAATTTGAAGGATTTCTACGATTTAGCTAAAACAAGCTGACAAGGCTATCACGCTTTACTTTATTATAAAGACACATAACAAGCGTAACAGTTGCAATGTTTTTACAACATCTTCCTCAGACGCCACATCAATACACTCTAACAGTTCATAAAAAAACACTACAAGACACAGAGATTTTTTATACATCATCCGCCAATCACATCCTAAAATTCGTTTACTTTCCAACACTAAACAGATTACAACCAATCACAGTCCTTAGCTCACAGGCCACACACCTTAGTCAAGTATACCGCTATCACAAACTTGTAACAGAAAAACATAACAAGGAAATTCAATCGAGACACAAAAATATTTTAGAAACATAAATGCGCAATAAACATATAAGTAACTAACACATAAAATGAATAAAATAAATAAGCCAAATGTAAATATAAATAAATAATAAATTATTAAATATAATAATAACGAGGCTTAAAAAAAATAATAACCAAAGCCGTTGGGGGATATGGAGGAATCCTTATTTTCTGGAATACTTTCTCCGCTCTTCTCTTCCAAGTATGTCTTCCAATTCTTCATTTATATTCAAAGCACCATTCTAATTCATCGCTTTATCTCAAGCTTTCCTAATTCTCCACTTCTTTTTACTTCCTAACCAACATCTTTTCCTCTCGTTACAATATCTTCGCCCAGCCCAGTCTATTTCATTCGGCATCCTTGTGTTGTTTAGCCTATCCTTTTATGTCTTCTTCGTCTCTCCTATATACACTGCCTCACAGTTCATACACGGAACACTATATACCAGTCATCTTTGTTCTTTTTCCTTTAATAATATTTCTTCTTGTTTCTCACTAACTCCAAGATCCTCTTTCCCCCTTTCTTATATGTTTTCACTCCTACCTTTTCTAACAGCCGCTTGATTTTTTCGGTTATCCTTCTTCCAGTTTCTATCCCATACTGCTTTTCTTTTCACTTTATTTTTCTTCTTCCTTCTTCTTTTGTGCCATTTTCTCCTCCTGATCATTCTTCTATCATCCTCACTATAAACATTCTTCTTTAATTGCTCCCAGCATTTTTCCACATCGCTCTTCTTTTGATATTCTTCCCTGTTAATGTTCTCTATTCTTTCCTCCATGTTCGTAATGAAAATTGTCTTTAGTTATTTCTTTAACTCATTCCTTTTGTGACAAAAAAAAACCTGCTGCACATTCCTTTTGAAATCATGACGTTACAATTTTTTCCTCTTTCGTTTTCTCAATCCCGATATCCAAGAAATGTAATACTTTTTCTTCCTCCTTCTGACTCAGAAATAAAAAAAACACATTAGCGTTATCTTAATAAATAGATCTAATGTTCTTCTTGAACCTGTCCAAATATCTAACAGTAATAGTCGTTCCTTGCCTTTCTTCATTAGCATCCTTTCTCAATCATCCATAACCAAATCTGATAACAGTGGCCTTATACAATATCCTATACTGATACCTTTTTCGTATGCACTATCTTGCTACCTATCTTATAATACCCATTCTTTCATACCACTTTTAAAGACTTCTGCATTGTATCAGTATCCCAACCTTCTATTACTTTCCTTTGCATTTCTTTATTCAATATACCCCATACTTCCTCTCTACGTCGACTCGGAAACATTCTTGTCACATCAACACCGTACTTTCCCTCTTCAGTTCGAATTCCTTTATTAACTTCACCACCTCAGCTGAATTTACCACTCTTATACTTTCTTGATCTTCTCCTGTCTCCTCCGCTATCCTCTTAATTTTCTTTTTTACCTTTGTAGCCCCTAGAGTCCAGGACCGGCCTCTGTTTTAATTCGATCTTATGAATCTTCGGGAAACATTTATCTACAGTAATCTGACTTCTTCGTCTATAAATTTCTCGAATCCTCTCGTCTTACAATCTTCTTGAAACTGTTACTTCATTATAAGAAAGTAAAGTGTAGTAGTCTTGTCATCTTCGTTTAATTAGATTAAGTATAGATACAATAGATATAATTATATGGACTTCTAAGAGTTGTTGTTTGCTGAAACTGTATGTGGATGGGACACTAAAGCGAACGATAGCCAGGAAAAACTTTATAACTCGGTTAACCTTGGACAACACTGTGAGAGACATAGGCCATAGCCCAGGTAGGAGAGCAAGATGCAAGGGGCGAGATACCCAACTCTTGTAAAATAAACTAAGTGGTGTAGGATCCTTCAAATCAACGAATCCATAAAGTAAACCTAGAAGTTCCATGGCTTCTTCAGTAGATACTGTAACATAAAATTCAAATATCAGCTTTGAGTTGATAAAAACACCAAAGTCTTTATGTGATGAAATTTTGGTAAAAGGGGTAGTGTTAAGATGATACAAACTTTAAAGCGGACGTTTCTTAAGATTAATTGTGACGGTAGTACATTGATCAGTGTAAATTTTGAACTGCATTTTATAGCACCACGAAGACAAAATTGCAATATCCGACTGCAGTTTCGTTACATCATCAACAGTTAATTTCTCTGAAAAGTTTACAGTCCTCGGAACACGTAAGAATGCTGCTTGAAGATTCATTTTATGTGGTCCATAAGGTCGTCCAAGAACAGAACAAAAAAAAAAGGTTCGAGGACGGAACGCTGTGTTAATCCAGATGTGAGAATACACCACTGAGAAGCAGCACTAGACAGAACAACACGTAGCTGGCTGTCAGCGAGGTAATCTTTAACTAAGGATAAGAATTGGCCGTATATGTTAAACCTGTCAGACAATTTATCTAGCAAATGAGCATAACTAATCGATTCAAAAGCTTTCGTGAGATCAAATTATACAATATCAAGTTATGTATTATTAGAAAGGCATGTACTGGCGTGTGACTGAAGAATAGACAGTCTATTTAGCAGGAGTTGCTAGTAAGAATTCCGTTTTGGGCAGTATGCTTGTACGGCAAAGTGATTTTTTTAAAGTTTATCATTAAGAATATTTTCACATATGATGAACAAGATAGGTAAAATGGATATGGGCCTGTAGTTAGTGTCCAAATTTTGTTGCCTGACTTTCGGATGTTAGCCATCTTCCATATAGAGGAGAAGGAATCTTCTGAAGATCACCCATTCAAAACAAAAGTTTAAGGATAAGCTAAAGACGTAGCTGTATTCTTTGGAAAAATTGATGGAATTGAATCACAATCGGAGTCTCTGTAACGGGAAAGGGATACTAGCAAGCTGTAAACTTCAATGCATTTGTACTGATGGTTATCAAGTACCCATTACTTACAGTTCTAACATCACGAAAGACAGTAGTATTGAACTGTTGACAACAGTTAGCATTGAATAACTCAGCGAATAAATGCGTTCTATCAGACGCAGTAGCAGTTAAATTATTGTACGGGGCACTATTTCCACTAGTATATATTTCCACTGGTACCTGTATACTACTGGCTTTCTGATTAATTAAGGGCCAAACCTTTTAGCATTGCTACGAATGTTGTTAGTTATACCTTATATGTACTCGTTATATTTACTTCATAAAATATTTTTAGTAGAATTCTTTAGTAATCCAAAGTGTTTATGCGTATATTCGTTTAGAAGTTTTCCACAATTCCCAAGCTCTTTCTTATTGTAAAGAACGGCCTTAATTTTATGATCAAACCAGCAAGGATAATCACAAGTACGTTTCTGAAATATTGAGTTAAAGCGTGGGCATGTGAATTTAATTTTGAAGTCCTTTAGGTAACTCTGGCTCTGGTCGGATGGATGATGGTAGGAAGAATTGCAGCAATAAAGAAGTTGGATGAAACGGACGAACCCCGAGAAAAAGTCCACAAGAGGTGGTTCTCCACCACAAAGTCAACATGGCATGAGAAGTGATAGGACGATCCCTCGCAAAAGGTCTAAGCACTCTACAATTAAGTCACCGAGGCTCATTAATGTATATATATATAATCAATAATAAACCTAGATAAAATGTCATAGATCTTTATACTTATAAACCAAGAAACATAGAAGTTTAGAATAATTTAAATTTTCATTCATTTCCTTTAATTATAAATATTAAGTCTGCATTAAAAACCTACATATTGGATGATCTTGCAGTGATATTGATCCAATTATTTCGCGTTTATGACGTTTTGAGGCAAAACATATTTCAACATTAATTTTGGGAAATAATAAAATATATCAAAATATAGAAAATGTCATGGATATTCCTTTATTACTTTCAGCACTACAAATTATAACGCATCTTTAAATGATATAGCGCTGATAAAATTAAAGGAACCATTTGTACTAAATGAGAATGTGAAAGCTATAGAACTACCTCCAAAGACAGGATTCGAGCTTCCAGGTAACGTAGTAGCATTATACATTTAT
>JAGDQP010019886.1:0-34159 GCA_022664845.1 Lepisma saccharinum | reverse complement strand
GTAGTATTTAGTCGAGAGAATTATACAGACAATTGGAGAAAAGTCGATCATAATATTCGAAATTCCTCTTCAAAATGATGATTACGGACTAACGAAATCAAACTGTTGTCTGAACAGATTAATTTTAAATTCAGAAAATCCCTTATGTCTTCATTTTCTAGGACATTTTTACGTTTGCAAAACATGTGATTTAATACATACATTATCCAAAAACCGTAATCTTGTAACTCAATTCTACAGTTAGCTCGATTTAAGGAACAGATTGTAAATTTGATATAGAAACAAATTTTCATCTTCAAAATAATCAACTAATCCATCTCGAATTAATTTCTTGCATTAAAAAAAATCTTAAAAAGGACCATATGTTCGAAGAGTTTTACTCAGTTTCAAGAGGTTAAAGTTCTTCATAATTATAACCTCAAAAATATTTAAGCTATCTATTCCACAGGTTGCACCCTTGTTGATAGCTTATAGTAAATCCTAGAAAAACTGTCACTTTATCCTTGCCCCCTGAAAACCACAAGATGGGCGCCTATGACCACAAGCCTCCTCAAGCTAAAAATCTTTTAAGTCTGCCCAATGATCGCAACACACTCCACTGGCTTTATCGTTATTTACAAAAACGTTTAAGGCGTGGCTCATAATAGAGAATATTTTGAGTATGTCACGTGAATATGAACCTGTTATATCGAAAAATTAAGTTGTAACAACAAAAGTTACGTATTAAAATATCGTCGTCGTTCTGTCTGAAGTCACTACCTCTAAATTTAGCTGTGTTCAGTTATCGACATTAATTATTGAGAAGGATACTTTATAGGCAGGCACAGCTAACTAAGTGGTATTGCTATCCGTTAGTTCTGGCCGCCAATAATTGAAGACCTAAATTGCAAAACATCGTAAGTCCACTTTTGTCGTATTTTCATTTTTTTCTGTTCGTCGGCATCTATGTTGCACTTGCATATTACATCCTTACTCCAACTTTTTTTTTAAAAAAGATACAAAATAATTTTAGCTGAATAGAATAACATCCCAAGTCCTTGAACTTTTTTTTTTTTTTTTTTATCTTCCTGAAAAAAATACTTCGGTGAGCTTGGGATGTTTTGCAATTCAGGACTTTAATTATTGTCTATAGCTCAACATAGCGAAGTTTGGAGGTAGTGAGTGACTTCTGCCAGAACGATGACATTTTGTCCTAAACTAAACGTTTCGTTTAAAAACATATTAGTTACGTATTATTAACAAACATGGATAGTGAAAATCTGAATTCATCAATGAATTTATCATGAAAATCTAACCTAAAATAATGATACATGACTCCCTTTCCATGTCAGATTCATGACGTGAATACAAGATGATTGTACTGAGCAGCCGTAGATCAGCTTGTAGAGCGTTGGCTGCGTATTCACGAGGCCGTGGATTCGATACCAGCGCCGGGCATCCTGACCGAGTTTTTTTTTCAAGGGCTTTCCTCAGTCACACCAGAAAAAATGTCAGGAATTGTACCTTCAACTTATGCCCTGACCGACTTCTTCCCGCATCCTTTCCCTTACACTACCACAGTTTAAGCCATAGATGCCTAAAGGTAATAAATAAATTCAAAATTAACAATATGATTGCGTCTAAATACCACGCCGCTAAAAAGTTTCCACCATCAACACAGAGGAAAATCCTTGTTTGTGGTTAGCAAAAACATTGAGCGAATGGTACAGAGAAGACCTGAACACGGGTCGAGAAGTTGATAGCTCGACGCCTTACCTACTAGGCCACAAGCACTTGTTGGCTGAAGTGAAGTAGAGTTCAGCTCGTATAAGAAAACTTTTAGAACTTAAAATGTCCAATATCGTAACTACAAAAGAAATACAATAGTACTCTACTATAAGGCCTACTGTATGTTTATTAACAATAATCAAAATCGCATTAAAGGGGTTCTTCGTATGCTACGTCAATTACCACGGTAACAAATACGTTCTAGAACTCAGAATCGTCTGTGTTTACTAAGATTCTTGTTTGTTCCAGCAAACAAATTAATTCTGTTCCATTAAGCGAACCAAATTTATTTCAAAATCATTTATTTCTATGTTACGCATTCGTTTGCCAAACACATAAAATACTCACAAATAAGCAAGATTTTAACCACAACAAAAAAAAAAAATACTCCAGAATTGTTAACTGATGTTGTAAATTCTGTAATTGACAACATTCCATTTTGTATTGACAATATTCCATTTTGTAATATTAATATAACGATTAAAGTTTCAAGCTTGACTTTTATATGATTACAACGAAACAGACAAAATACTGGGACCTCAGTTATATTCCTGGTCGGCGTTCATTTTTCTTTTCAGTGTTCGTAATTTTATTCATTTAACCAAACTTTTGTTGAGAGAAAACAAAGTTTGGTTTGGGCCCTATTCTAACCAATTTTTTTGGTGTCTTGAAACAAACATTTTTTCCCCCTGTGGAACTCTTAACTCAAGTTTCACACTTGCACCTGGTTCGTTAGATATTCCGGGTGCGCGCATTTGTGGTCCTGACGTTTTACTCACCTTGTACAGGGAAATGACAAAGTCGTAACGCTTGTACATTGTGGCCTCCCTCCACTAATATCCATGGTATGCTCATCACCATGTCTTGAAAACGCATCATAATTCATGCACATCTCCCTGGAGGCATGCGGCCTACTTGAGACTTCATTAATCTTCGGAAGCCATTTTTTCATAGTAATTGTACTTCCTCAACTTAATAAGACGATATAAGATTTTTGTAATAATCATTATTCATTACGTTAAGGGCAAAATGTTATGAGGATCTTTGTTTACGCTTGTCGCAACCCAATAAAATTTAGGGCTTTGTTTTGCTGCGATCTCAATTCTCCAAATATCGTTCAGTGTGTTTACGCATGTACTAGTAAGGAAAGTAGCCTCGGAGTGTACAATGATGCAAATTGATTACAAATCTAAACAGCAACAAGCAAATTGGTGAAACGGAGAAAATAAGGGTAGTTAAGTGTACTCACCAGGACAATGTCACCTTGAAGATGATAGGGAGGCTCTGTCGAGGAGCCGTGACCTCAGCTTCATGAGGTCCACTAGCCACCACAGTGACGGCGAGGAGCTAAACAAAAAAAAAAAAAAAAAAGAAATAAAAATGTACTCACAAATAAACAAATGGGTGAACAAGTACAGGAAAAACAAATAACCCATACGCGGTTTAAAAGCCGGAATCGTACCATGACCAATGAGCCGCGAATTTGTAGATTCAACTCGAGGAGCTACCATTAATTCACCAAGCTATTCGTGTTTGAAAAAGATGCATTGGTTTCTGCTTTCCGTAGCATAATCAATTTCAGTAATCAAACAGTAACTGTTGCTCATTATTCGACTGGGAGACTGACAATTGTTATGGAGAATGCATATTCAACAGACCTTGGGGCATCGAAGGTCACGTTGAAAACCTAAAAACCTAAACGAAACGTCATTTGCGTAACTTGATCTTTAAGTTACGGTTACTTGAAGTTCCACATACAAGTAAGACCCAGCCCCCGTGATCCAGATAGTAACATCGCGGACTTCGGATCGGCAATGGGAAAGTATGTGGGTTCAAGTCTCACTACCGTCATACTAAGACATTCTAAAAGTTTCCTCATTTTCACCAGACGAATGCCACGATGGTACCTCAGCAAACCTTCAACATCAATTTCCCGGACATGATCGCTGAGGTACTTCATCCCTCAAATGTGACGGGCTTAGACCATAGTTGCCAGTTCGTTCTATAAATGAAAATGCAAAAATTAATATAATAAAACACAAGTAAAGCCACAGATTTTAGCCAGTGCCCTGGAAAATCTCAGAAATTACAATTTGAAATTTAAATCTACTGTATCTCACTTTCCTCCATACATGGACCATCAACCAACCTACATGTATGAATGTCTGTCTCTTCTTACAGATCCTTTCCAAGAGCGGCTCACTTTATTTTCTTACAGAATTATACGACAAGAATGATAATATTAGCATAAACGATACGCCTACTTACTGACATCATAAAGACTTGAAATTAGTATCTTACTCAATTTACTAAGTTGAAAGAACAAGCAGAAGATAAGACTGCTATGGAGATAATGAAGCCTTCAATCATTTGTTTACTCTTCGTAATCCTGTTCTGTTTCTTAATGAAATATTAAAAAGATAATACGACGCTTATATTATAATTTCTTTGTCGAAAAAAAAGGAAGACAGCGTTCAAAGGGATGCTTCATTAGTAACATATCTCCAATGAACAGCGTTCTTAGTTACATGTTTAGGGTATTGTGTAATATTCTAAAGAACTTGGAAGAAGATTCGAGATGGGATGAGAAATCAATATCTAGAGTTAGAGGCAAAGGAAACACTTCCTTCTCGAAAAAAAAAAAAAAATCTTTAATCCAAAACTTGTTGTACTTTACATCTGCAGCATTAAAATGAACCAATTATTACTTATACATTGTACAACAAAAAGTACATTTCTTATGTATTTTAAAACAATATTTGAACACATCAAATAAGTCACCCATTTATCATTTCTTGGGGGTGATCACCAACTTTAGAATTTGGTGTTAAGAAATTTTTAAAGCTTTGAAATACATTAATGGTGTGTGATACCAATCTTCTTTAGACTTTTCACTGTTAACAATGATGGGAAAGTAGAAATATCAATACTTTCAATTATCGCAAGTAATCATCCCTCTGGAAGGCACTGACAAAAAATGTGCGTGACCTCGAACGCTCAGAACAGCACGAAAATTTGCTTAGAATATAAATCGCTCATCCCGAAAACAGTGGTATGAGCCATTCGCATGCAAAACTGCGCGTATTACCACGAGAGGCCTTTGACTGATCACCTATTCAAGGTCTAAGAGAGGGACTTTGGTAACGTGAAGAAACAAAATATCGATATAAGAGGACCAAAAACACACACATTGCAATATCGTGACCGATTGTAATATTTCCCTCTGCTTAAAATAATTACGCTATCTGAACAACAAACCTTTTCCACTGACCTGATAGTGTTGCCCCGCTATTCAGTTCTCAAAGTGCAGATGTGGGATTTCAATGAAGTGGTCAAAGCAAAGTGGAACAGAACAAAATGCGCATCTGACTAAAGCCACTTGTTCACATTCAACAGTACTTCTGCATTCAACCAGTCCAATATAAAATGCCACACTAATTACATTTTCAAACGATAATACTGATATGTCAATCTCATAACCTGGCTTTTGCCAAGCATATTGTAACATAGGCTTGTACTTCAGTGCAGAAAGTTGATTGTATAGCACAGAGTGAAGTCTGATGATGAAATGACGGTCGTGTAGCTTTACTTGTGCTTTTTCACATCGTAGTCTTACAAAATAGGTATATAACAATTAAGGATGAGAACATTGAGAAAGTTAACAAAAGATAAAAAGATAAAAATGAATTGTATGGGCGGTAACGGTACTTTGGCTTACGCCCTTCCCGAGAGAAAGTTAGCAAATTTAAATACTTGGGAGCATACGCAACAAATAAACACGAGGTAACGGAAGAAATAAAAAGTCATTTAGTATCGGGCAACGCATGTTTCTATTAAGTTCAAAAACTTCTAACATCGCGATTAATATCAAGGAAATTGAAATTTTACAGAACGGTTATTCTGCCAGTAATACTTTACGGTTGCGAAAGTTGGAGTACGACCCTAGCAGATGAACATAAATTACGAGTGTTTGAAAATAAAGTTTTGAGAAAGATATACGGACCGAAACGGGACCAGATAACTGGAGAATGGAGGATACTGCATAACGAAGAGATTCACGGACAGTATACGACCACTTGATGTTGTAAGAATAATGAAATCACGACGACTAAGATGGGCAGGCCATGTAGCTCGGATGGGAAAAAAACGAAGATTATATTCCATCTTGGTTGGAAAGACGGATGGAAAGAGACCGTTGGAAGACCGAGACGACGTTGGGAGGACATTATTAGAAGGGAACTTCGAGAAGTAGGTGTTTGTGAGACTAGCTTGATCTTGCCCAGGATAGATCCCGATGGCGAACGTTTGTTACTACGGCGATGAACTTGCGAGTTCCGTAAACCATAGAGTAAGTAAGTCTTACAAAATCAACGATCCTTCTCACGTAGAGCTTATATTGCCGAAAGAAGTACACATCAAGAGGTTGGCAATATTTTGTTGTCTTCGGTGGCAATATCTTGAGCATAACATCCTTGTTCGGAAAACATTCATCTAACAGATGGCCTGACGAGGAATCACATAGCAATAGGCTCTTCGCATCGTCATGTACATGTTCACCAAGGACGGTAGTTTGTAAACTTTTCATATGCTCTTTCGTCATTTTGCCATTTTTTGCTTGCATCCATATGAATGTTTCGTGGACATGTTGCTTCAAGCTACTTTGAAACATTTGAGCCAAAAGTGCCTTGTGGCTCTTGAAAACAGATATAGAGCTAGTTAGCTAATCTACCACTCATTGATAAAGCCATATCAATTGTATAGCTATGCACAGACTGCAACACACCAGCTGTAGTTTTCTTGCCTCTGTGAGATAGTGTTGACTATGAAGACATTTCATAATTAAATTGACTTTGGTCACTGTTACCAACATTTTCTTTGTCCACACTCCCGTCTGTTACATATTTGTTCACTTCCTCCACAAACCCTTGTGCCTTCTGGCGAATACTATAATCTTCTCGTATGTCCTTACGTGTGACGAACATAGTAATATTCCTGGAAGAAATGCCATATTCAGCCTTAAGTTTGTTGATAAAAGTAATCGAAGATGTGGAATTGTCTAAGCCAACCACTTTAGACGCTTCTAGTGCCCACATTTGCAGATAGTGAACAGCAGATCCATACGCTTTTGCACTATCAAATTGTGACATTACATACTCTTTTACAGTTTTTAATTGTGACAGCATGTTTCCCTTGAAGTGAGCTCGATCTCGCCTTTTGCTCGTCACATAATCTAATATTACCTTACAATTTGATTTACCTCGAATGCACTTATAGCGCCTCATAAGTTTGCTATGGGAGTTGAAGCCACGATTGTAATAGTCTTCGTAAATGTTCTCCAGTATGTTGTCATCAATATCTTGTAATATATTGGCCCTCGACATTTTGGGTGCAGATGATTCGTACTCACTTTCACTTGAAGGCTCTTCTTGCTCTGGAGAAAAAAGTTTTGTACTGCTGGAAGGGCAAACTTCAGGTACGGGCTCTTTCTGTCCTTCAAAATCACTATATCTATCATGTGTATCTTTATGTATCGTCATCCCCATTGTATTTGTAAATTATTATGCTATATAACATATTCGCGAACTCCATATCCTCGACTCCGATTACGTTTCCTTATTCAGCACGTCGCAACTTTGCCTCAACAGTCTCATGAGATTAATTCGCCTCATGATACCGATGTACACTCTAACCCACAACCGAACACTCCAAAAGGCCTCCTACTGCAGCTATACTATTCACACAACTAGAGTAAGTACTTGTTCGTGCAGGTACAACATGCCACCGTCGAATGGCGCTAGCACACAACCGCTGCGTTTTGCATGGGAATGACTCATACCACTGTTTTTGGGATGAGCGATTTATTTTCTAAGCACATTTTCGTGCGATTCTTAGCGTTCGAGATCACGCACATCCCTTGTGAGTACTTTCTTTTACCTTATTCGAAGGTCTCAGTTTTCTGTTTCAGTGTCATGCACATTAGGGTAGATCGAAAAACATTTTTTTAAAATCGATATCGCCATTTGAATTTAATTTTAAGCCCTTTAGACAACTTTGGCTCAGGCCGAAGGGATGATGATGAGATGAATTGGTGGAATGAAGAAAGGAGGAGGAAACGGGAGAACCCCGAGAAAAGCCATGCACACGGTGTTTGTCCACCACTAAGCCCACATGCCATGAGCAGGAATCGAAGTGCTCTACCTGAGGTGAGCGCTCTACCAATTGAGCCACCGTGGCTCCCCATCGATATCGCCATGTGGGAAAAGTTATGGTTTGGTACCGTAATGAGTAATGACAAAGTTAAAAATAAAATATGGAAGCTCTATGCTAACTGCCTCAGACTGCGAATTTTGCTCCAAGTTTGCAAAATTGGCTTTAAAAAAATAGAATTTTTGACTTAACCCAAGGGCAACAATTTTTCTGTGGCTGTTATTTGGACGCACCGAAGACATGCTAGGGCACAAATTAACACATATTTGACCAGTGCGATCATCCTCGATACCCTATTCGTACATTGCATGCTAGAAAAAGTTACATTTTTCGACGATGGACACTTTTTCAAGATGACTAGCGATTTTTTCTTACAGTGACGAAGCTACACTGGTACAGTTTTTATTAATCTTTTCTTATTTTATATTCTGAAGCTCTTAGTTTGTTCTTACACCACCCAACACTTACTTCATGGGCTGCAACTCGAGTGCCACCCGTCCCGTCCAACTTCTCTACTTCTTCAGGAACAGGTTTTCACCCTGCTTTGAAATAAGACTCAGGTTGTTGCATGGCGTGACAGAAAATGACTGTAATTATTTCAGGGGTTTATCGTCATTATTATCCTCTGTAAGTCATCTTCAGAAAGCTGTCAGCTCATAGGAACTCTCTTATCGTGATCTTCGGTTTAATCTGCAACATTGAAACAGCTGCTTTAGCAGAAACTTGCGTACTGCCGCCTTGGAAGCTGAACTTGTAGTAGCTATGGTGTGTGCGGCTCTTTGGCGAATATTCTGCCGTTCATAACAAAACAGTACAATGCTGTTTTCTGGATGAGTTCAAAATTCGTTCTTCCGGAGAACAGGAATGACGATATTCATTTACTGTTCGTCTACACAATAGAGTTGTCCGGAAACAAATCAAAGCTTACTTACTGTTCGGCGCTACAGCCCTTGAAGAGCCTTGGCCTCCCTAACCACTCTCCTCCATTCTTCTCGGTTCTCTGCTTTCCTTCTCCAGCCTTTGATACCTAGTTTCTTTAGATCGTCTTCCATGTCGTCTATCCATCTTCTTCTGGGCCTTCCTCTTATCTTCGGCCATCTAGTTTCCATATAAACACCTTCTTGACCGTTCTATTTTTGTTCATTCGTTGTACAGTATATGCCCTGCCCATCTTAATCTTACTTGTTTGATTCTTACAATAATATTTGGTTAGTCATACAGTTCTAGTAGTTCTAAATTTGTTTTAATCCGCCAAATGTTGTTCTCTCTTATTGGTCCATATATTTTCCGCAGGATCTTTCTTTACCATCTCACTAACCATTCCTCCTCTCTCGTCGACATTACCCAACTCTCCGACCCATACATGACTTTAGTATCATATTGCACAAGCTTAGTTTTGTTCTTCTGCTGACGTTCCTAGATTTGAATACGTTCTGTAATGCATAATAGCATTTGTTTCCACTTACTATTCTTTCTTGTAGTACCGATGTTTTATGGTCTTCAATAATTAATGTGCCTAGGTACTTAAATTTTCTTGTTCTTTCTATTGAATGACCATTCATATCTATACCCGCTTCCTCTTTGTTCCTTCTGATATCTTCCAGTTTCATGTATTTTGTTTTATTTATATTTATTTCTAATCCTATTTCTTTCGCTTTATTTTCCAATACATTGCAATTATCTTCTAGTGTGGATCTGTTTCTTGCTAGGATTGCAATGTCATCCGCGTACGCCATAATATGTGCCGTTATGTTTAAAACAGTTCCTCCTGGATTAATCCATAGTTGACGTATTGCTTTTTCTAGTGCTATGTTAAAAAGCATTGTTGAAACTACATCGCCTTGTCTTAACCCTCCCTTAACTTCAAACTCTTCTGATAGATCTAGTTCTATTCTGACTTTACAATTCGTAGTTTCCAAGGTTATTTTTGTTAGGTTGATTAGTTTCTTTGGAATGCCAAATTCATCAATTATCTCAAATATCTTGTTTCTATACAGACTGTCATATGCTTGCTTAAAATCTACATACATCTGGTACAGTGGTTAATCATATTCGTAAAATTTCTCTAGTGTCTGACGTAGTGTGAAAATCTGATCCATGGTTGAACGTTGATTCCTGAATTCTGCCTGATAGTCTCCTATTATGTTTTCCGCCCAGTGTTCTAGTCTTGTCGTTAGGATCTTGCTAAACAGTTTGTAAGCTCCATTTAATAACGTAACGTTATTCCTCAGTAGTTTCCACAATCTGCCTTATCTCCTTTCTTGTGTATCGAGTGTATTATCCCCAAGGACCAGCCCTCCGGCACTTTCTGTTTCTCACACTTCTTTCATTAACTCATGTAATGCTCTTGCCACCACTTCGCCACCTGCCTTCAGTAATTCTGATTCTATACCATCTTCGCCGGGTGCTTTGTTATTTTTTTAGCTTTAGTATTTCTTTCTGTATCTCTTCCAGTGATTGAGGCAAGGTTTCTTCTTAGTCTTTCTGAGGTGTTTTCTCTTTTCTTCTTTCTTCCTTGCGTTTCTCTTCTTTATCTTCTCCATTAAAGAGTTCATAGGAGTATTCTTTCCATCTCTCTAATGCCTTCTTTTTGTACCCTATAAAGTTTCCTTGTTTATCTTTGGAGAACACTGCTCTAAGTTGGAATCCTCTCCTCATTTCCCTTGTTCTCTCAGAAAATTTTCTGACTTCCTTTTGGTCTTTCATTTCGTTTAGCTCTTCGATCCTTTTCTTCTCACATTCTCTCTTCTTCCTTCTACACATTTTTTGCTATTCTTCGTTTCTCCATGTACTCGTTTACCACTTGTCTTGTCCGTTTCTGCAGAATTCTATTTCGGGCTTCACTCCGTTCTCTTATCACTGCTTCACATTCTGCGTCAAACCAATCTACTTTCCTCTCCCGTTTCTTCTTCCCTAAGGTCACTTCCGTTATGCTATTGATGCTGTCTTTGAATATGTTCCATTTCGTTTCCGAGTTACCTTCTCTCCATGTTTCCCTTCCTGTATCCAGCTTTTCCTCTAATTTCCTCTTGTATTTGTCCCGTAATTCTCTATCTTTCATTCCTTCTATGTTATGTTTTCCGTTTCTACCTCCTGTGCTGATTTTCGCTGCATTTACTTTTTGTCTATATGTAGCCCTCACTAGGAAGTGATCCGTGTTTTCAACTGCTCCACGTGTCATCCTGCTGCTTATTTTCATTACGTCCGTTTGTCGTTTATCTATTTGATATGGTATATTTGGTTCCTTGTGTGATCATCCGGAGAAACTCATGTTTCTTTATGTATGTCCTTCCTAGGTTGCCATGTGCTTTTTATGATCATGTCTCTCCTACTGGCAAAGTCAATTAGCCTCAATCCGTTGTCATTACTGTTATCGTGTAGGCTTTCTTTCCCAGTCGTGTTTTTGTAAATCTCTTCTTTCCCTATTCTTGCATTAAGGTCTCCTAATATTATTTTAACATCGTGTCTTTGTGATGTAAATTGCTGTAATAATGATATAAGGAAAGTATTCTCCCTTAGCCCTCTCCCGCGACCCTTCTTTGGATCCTTCACTGAGTGGTAGTCAAAATTTCCTCTTGGATAAAAATGTAAAATTTTCGTGTAATTTTATACTTTATTAGTGGGGAGGGTAGAAAATTGTCTTGTCTTTATTCAAAGGGACATGAACTGTTTACAGCATCACCTTCATGAACAAATGAAGGAATGAAATTATTTTACACCGGGTGTAGGCGGTGTACCGACGAAACAGTGACGCCAAAACCGCGACAGCACAAAACAGCGACGCCAAAACCAGCGATAACAAAAACCGCGATGACCCGAAACAGCGAAACAAAAATAGGACGACAAAAGCCGCGACGGCACTAAAGAGCGACACCAAAAACGTGACCGTGACCGACATTTGCCTAGCGGGACTGAGGAAGGCTCTGGAAAACCCCATGTCAGGGTGGCCGGGCCAGGAATTGAATACAGACCTCCCGAATGCAACCCAATACTCTACCAACAGAGCCACAGGCCTTCCGTAGTGTCAAATTGAAATGAGAGGTGTAGTGATTGCGAATAACAATATATCTAAAATATGGCGTTATAATAATAAAAGAAATATCTAAATACATTTAAAACGAAGAAAACAAAACGAGACATTGTCCTTACGAGTATTTTTATAATGTTCTGTATATAGTGTAGCCTACTGTCGTGAAATCATTCTAATTACAATGATATGCTAAAGTTTTACGTTTTAAAACTTCAATATTTTAAAGTTCATTCATACTAGTTCAAATAGTCTTGACTTACCGCCTTTTGCTTTCTCCTTAACTTAATGCTCCCTTTTACGCCTAATCTTTTTCTGAGTTTAAAGTATTGGAGAGAATATCTTGCCTCTAAGTCACGTAACCACAGAGCTCAGAGCAGCTCACTTCTACTCGGCAAGTTTACTAAGAATTTATTTGGATAAAATATTTAACCTGACATAAATATCTAAAAACCGGGCGTTCAGAACGTACTTTTGGGGTTAATTAACTCCTGCAACAAAAACCGGGATCCGCGAAAATCTGAACGTCTGGCAACCCGACTGCCTATAAAAGGGATATACCGTAATTTGTAAAGTTGGAGAAGGAACTTCTCCAACTTCAATGAATACTTGTACAAATAGACCATGTGAGAATTTTCATCGCTGACTCGGTCCTTAGAAGCCAAAAGTTGCTCGATTAGGACCTTAATAATAAGTCATTTTGTACAAATAAAATATTTTTCCTAATTTTCACGGGCCAAAAGTAACACTTTATTTATTTAATATTCCTAAATCAAAATATATAATCAGGTGTCGCGTAGTTTAAACGTTATGAACAGAATAATAAACTAAACACATCTGAATTTGCAAGTACAACTTTTCGCCCATTGCATATACGGGAATTTTATGTGGAAATATTATAAACAATTAATCTTGAAATAACATGATGTAACATTGTAGTAAAGTTAATATTTTCAGCTAACGAATTAACGATGTTAATTTTTTTAAACTTTGAAGGTAAAAAGATAATCACATTTTTTCAAGAACAATTTAAGGGTAATGTGAGATTATTCACACTGCTGGCTCAGTCCTTAGAAGACAGAGATGCTCAATTAGGACCTAAATATTGCCATTTATTCATTTTACTCTTAAGTGATAATAGCCGGAAATATTAGTGTTCCAATTTGTATACCTCGTAACACTCAAAATTTCGTTTCGGGATATTAAACAGATTGAAAATAATATAATTCTTAACGAAACATCCCTAGATTTATTCTTCCAGAAATTATTTCAGAAAGTTCTGTTCTTAAGTCTATGGCGAAAAAGTTTTATATTTAAAGAAATTATTCTGTAAGACAGCAAAATATTTGGATTCATAATTAAATAACTCTCAAGTTATCCAACCAACGAGTTGCAATTCTAATAACACATTATGTATGTGGATATAACATGAACTAGATGAAGATACTAAGATTTTTTAAATCATTTAACTATCAACTTAGAAATAAGTAAATATGAGAACAGAGGGAAAGATACCCTGTATCTCTTGTTAATACAGTACTGAAAACCATTTGGATGTTTTAAGGAATTTAAATAAATGAATATCGTCAAATACTTTTTAAAATGATTGTGCTAAGAAGGTTTTCAATTTTAGAAGCCTGTGTGTGAGCGGGATTGCAAACGCTGATTTCAAATGCAGCGTTACCATATTTAGAGTTTCAATTATTGTTTTGACTGTTTCGGGTGTCGCTGTTCTCGACATCACGGTTTCTAATGTTACGGTTTTTAGCATCGCGGGTATAGGGTATCACGGTTTTCGGCGTCGTGGGTTTAGGCCGTCGCTGTTATTGGCGTCGCGCTTTTTATTTATATATTTGAAATTTGACTTTGTACATGACAAGTTTATATTACATTTTGACTCACAGAAGCCTCAGCTTGTGTGTGAGTCATATTCTCGAATTATAATTAGTTTCTTGTTGTCTGGTTACCCATAACAAATTATTTACATAATATTGCTTCTACGTCGTTGTCATTTAGTCTTTCTAACCAACACAAAACAAGTTTTATTAAACCGGTTTGTTTGTTCTTCTTTTCTAATATATATAGGTGTTCTATTGTAAAGTTTTGGTACAAGATAGAAAGTTTGGTGGTGTGTTGTCGCTGTTTTTGCTTTCGCGGTTTCTCGTGTCGCTGTTTCCAGCGTCGCGGTTTTTTATCGTCGCGGTTTTTGTTGTCGCGGTTGTCGGTGTCACTGTTTT
The DNA here is from genome assembly GCA_022664845.1 of Lepisma saccharinum. Lineage (NCBI taxonomy): Eukaryota > Metazoa > Arthropoda > Insecta > Zygentoma > Lepismatidae > Lepisma > Lepisma saccharinum. The sequence goes on along the minus strand of JAGDQP010019886.1, from coordinate 19,921 downwards.
TGCTGTCGCGGTTTTGTCGTACAACCGGTGTAGGCAGCGGTCGAAATTAACTTTTGGTAGCACTGGTATTTTCTTCACTGATCCTACAAAAATCTTACTGGTCCTTTTCAGATCAGTAAGTAATTATAATCAGCGTAATTTTTAGTCCACTTTATTAAATTTATTTAGGCTACAGCCCTATATAGGATACCAAACACTAGAATTATATAACTGTAAAAGTTCTATGTCAAAGCAAACAAGATCAAACTTCACAAATAGAAATGCCTGATGTCTGAATTATCAGACTTACTTTGATTTTATTACACTAAATATCTTCTTCGGAAGAATCTGCTAGGAGTCTGGGCCGTTGGGAGAAATATAGGGGTGTCTGGCTCTTTCTCCTTTGTCTATAAAGAAGTATACACCCTATTCCAATTTTGTACTCCCAAATTTTTAGAGGCAGTGGCGAACCCAGGGTTGGGTTTAGAGGGACTGTTCTTTGCTTCCCAGTTCTTGGGAGGGAACCGAATAGTAGAAACAAAAACTAGTCCATCACTGCTTCTGAAAAATAGGTAGTATAATATACTCCCATTTTTTAGAATCAGTGACTGACCCAGAGATTCCTATTTTAGCTTCGTTTTTGTTTCTATTAATCGGTTCGCTGTCAAGAACTGGGAAGCAAAGAACCGCCCTTCTAAACCCAACCCTGGGTTCGCCGCTGCCTCTCAAAATTTGGGAGTACAAAATAGTTTTAGGGCGTACTGCCGGAGAAACGTCATAATCATACAATAAGGATTCAGTGATAAGACGGCGTATCCGCGTCGCATACGAGTTATGTTTCCTGTCTACGGCACTTGCGCCTGACGTGTTGATCAGCTGACATGTTAGTTCCTAAGATTCTGGGATTTCACGATTCTTGTTTTTGAAAACACAAATAAAGCACTTCGATAAAACGTTAAGTACAGCCTACAGGTACATTTATTAATATAGGCCCTATTGGAACTTTAAAAAGCACTGGACCAGAGGACCACTGACACTCTTGAGTTACTGGCCCTTGGAAATTTTTTCTGGCCGTCGGCCAGTGGACCACCACTAATTTCGAGCGCTGGGTGTAGGCTATAAAGTAGCCATTTAGCCCTTCCCTACCTTCCAAAAACTCATATTCGTTGTATATGGTAGTTGGCGAGTTTCGGGCCAGATGAGGTAGACACACCCCAATAAATTATAAGGGAAGAGTGTGCTCCCCAAATATTTACTAAAAATTATTAAAATACTTCACCTTCTTGGAAAACTATTGTTTACTGTGGTTCTTAACACCTTACTTGTGGATCGCGAGAAGATCGATGTCTAAAATCTATTTGGTGGGTACGGCAATGCGAGTTTCAATAATGTCCCTATTTCACGCTGTGAAAATATCCTTACGTTTCACCGTTATTTACTTACTAGTGTCTGGTTTGCTCTGGCTTTACATCCTCCACATGGACCATAACTGAATCTATTGTACTTACAAATTTAGGGTAGAACGTACGAGTTATTACAAGCTCTAACTTATCACTGAAATCTTCTCTTGTGGACATTACTGCATAGAGAGAGAGAGAGCATTGCGCTTTCTAATTTCTCAACCAAAGAACAATGCATCATGTTTAACAAACGGAAAAAATATTCTAGTTGTAAACTGACCATTACGTAAAATTTGCAAATAGGTGAAAGGGAAATAATATTTCGAAAAGTCACTCGAGAAGTCTTTGCCACCTAGCAAAAACTTGGGTTTACGTACCAGATTTTTGTTTTGCTGTTCCAGACAGAAACTTACGGCCCAATAATCACGATTCCGATAACTGGTCATAAAAATCCGCACATTGTCATATTCTGTACAAGTCAATATACGTTTTCCTTCTTTATATTTTTTTTATAAAGAAGAGAAAGAAAGAAAGAAGGGCTAATCATCACCACCTGCTCTCTTCTGTAATAATGAAGTGTTGCTTGGCAACTAGGATCAGGTAAAGATGGAATGCTTTTGGATGAATGCTCACAAAGAAACAACACACTACTTTCTTTGTTAGCAGCTAATTATTGACACTCAGACAACAGTGTCCCCCAACTTGAAGACACTATCCATTCTTCCTGTTATAAACCCTAATAAGAAAACAAAAAATGGTGTTTGTTTACAGAACAAAATAATAATAAAGTGAGAGCAAATCCTTACTTCTAACAAATCACACTCAACTTTCTGTGTCCCTATCCTACAATCACATAGTTTTTTTATCTTCCTGTTCCACATCCACTTGTTATTGTTGTTGCTTGTTACTAAACTAAAATTGGATTACTTGTATTCTTTTCCGGCAGTCTCCTGCTGACGACCCAAAAGTTCATATGGTATAAAAAGAGCATCAGGTGCACTGCCTCGTAATTTTCTTGTTTGTGGCATCGCGCAAATGTTATGGTGTTCCACTGTCAATTCTTCTTATTGATTAATTATCAACAAGTACACATAACCCAAACTCTATGGCTTACCGAACTCGCTAGTTCAACGACGCAGTAACAAACGTCCCGTCACTGGATTCTATACTGGGCAACATCAAGCGACTTCTCATCTTGAACATCTCTCATTCCATCGACATCTCTGTCTTCCCAATGGCCTCTCCCCCTCCGGCTTACCAACAACGATGGAATATAATCTTCGTTTTTCACGTATTACAGATACATGGTCAGCCCATTTTAGCCGTCATGATTTATATTACTCTTAAAATATCAGGCGAATCATACAATCCGTGGAGTTCATTATGCAGTTACCTTTATTCTCCGGTCGTGTCGTATATTTTTCTCAATACCTTATTTTGACACACACGCAATGTTCAACTGCCAGGTCGTTGGCAGTTTTCGCATTCCAACTTTCGCAGCCGTAAAGTATTGCCGGTAGAATAACCTGTACTCTATATTTTCAATTTCAGCTTTCTTGATATTAATCACGAGGTTAGGAGTTTCTGGACTGAATAGAAACATGACTTTCCCGATGCTAAGATACTTACTTTACTTCTTTCGTGACTCGTTACTGCTTGTTACATATGCTCCCAAGTATTTAGATGTGTTTACTTTCTCCATGATCTCATTCTTACTTATTCTTTATTTTCTTCATCCTCTGTGTTTCGGCTTATGTATTTTGTTTTCCCTACGTTCACTTGTAGACCTATCTCATCACAAGCTTCTACTAAGACATCGGCATTACTTTGTAGTGCATCTATATCGTCCCCTATTACATCTACATCATTCGCGTATACGAACAGTTGGGTTAAGACATTCAACGCCAGCCGCTTTTCGTCCTCTTCTATTTTTAGATTCGCAACTTTTAACGCAAATTTAAGGAGTAGTAATGACAAAGCATCACCTTGTTTCAATCCACTGCGAATCTCGAAACTGACATATTCGTATAACTTGTCCCATTTAATATATACTGTATGTGTAATTACAAAAGAAGAAAGCGCTAATGGTACGAGACAATCATCTGAACAGTTGCTTGAAACCATTGCAAAAGCTTGCAGATTCAATACAGCACACACAGATCAATATATTTTGCACCTGAAGTGCATATTTTGTTTGTTCGATTACAATTGAAGCGTTTAATACATCCGATTCAGGTGCAACATAAGTGCTTATAGAGGTCTCTTTTAGTGCATATTTTCCCCATAAATGGTGCCAAGCCCGTTAACTCAGTGGATAAGTCAAGTAAGTCCCCTCTGTACGTAGTGGTGACGATTCCAGTTACAAACCAACTCCGTAAAATTATCGGTTTGCCATGTTCAGGGAACGTCGGACCAAAAGCACGTTTCACAGCACAAACATCAACGTAATGGTTTACTGTTCATTATGCTACTGCTCATTTCCGTCAAACCACCATCACATCTTAATTTCGCCACCACACTCATATTCACGCCTTCACTTCGTCCTCACTTTCACTCACCCTCTAGTTTCAACATAAACCGACAACTTCGTACATAACCCATGGGCTCTGCATAACATCACAAATTCGAAGTGGATTATGCATGGTGCGTATACTACTTGTGTCGACAGTAACCAAAAGCTTCAGTCACCAGTTCACCAATCCACAACTTGCGGCGCCACTGTCGCAGAAATCGCCTGTGCTGTGTGCTACGCTACGCTTGAAAACTCTTGAGGTCTAAAAATTTCCGATCCACCTTTCTAAGGTCATTAACAAAAGCAATTGTACTAATAATTATTTTCTTTTGAATACTCCTTAAAGAATAAAGTATATGGTAATAGCTATTGAAGATTTTCTGTATTTTCTCTTTTTAACTTCTATTAGTTTTACCACAAAACAGAAAACGCATTCATATACCTCATCAGTCTTTACCTCTTTGCTCTTACTACACAAAATTCTCACATAAATTATGGAGCTCGAACAGGGACTGAGTCAGTTTCCAAAAAGCTTTGTTGCTAGCGTCATGAGCAGTACGGATGCAAGATCAACTAGGATTGGCTCCACGAAATGAAATCCATCCACCGTAGAGTCCTTTTCTAGCAGCTTTGCGCTATCTACCAGTTTTTGGTAGTTCAAGTTTTCAGATCATGGTGCTATAGTGGCTACCAGCAGTATCATCGTCTGCTTCGAATTTCCAATAAAGCGCCAATGTGCACTTTTCCATCGCCCTCAATATCACATTTCAATTTCGCTTTACTCTCCCATAACTTCGTGATGTCGCTTGTACCCCAACCTCACGTTGACAGTTGAACTCGTTTTCACGTTGTACTCTAAACCTCCCCTTCACCTTTACTTGGTGAGTGTACGGTCAAAGCCGTCCCCATGATGACCATTCTTCTAAACAGAAAATCTTTGATGCTCGTACATTAAGAGTATTTTTTCTCGTTTTAGAAGTTCAAATGAAATATTACTCCGCACTTTCGAAGCAACTTAATTGATGGGAAAATCAACCAAACTGCATTCTTTAACCTCAGTTTAAACAACATTCGCAATGTGTGAACAATTACGTGGAATAAATCGGATGAACATTTAAAGCACAACATTGAAGTTTAACTCGTCTACACAAAGAATGACTGAAGACGTCAATTTTACGAAGTTCTGGATATTGTACTTGACACACACTACCACCGTTCAAGACATACTAGACTGTTTTCTCCCGTCTTTTGTTTATATGAACTAAGGTGAGCAGAGACAGAAGAAACAGCTTTCTACGCTGGTACAGCATGAAGAACCTACATACACTCTACTCCCCCTAGATTCGAAATACATGAAAACTAACATATTTCTCTTTTAGTTGGATATTGTTACAGGACAGACGAGATTTATAGGTCTTGCTGAGGAACCCAGTATTTCGTCTGGTATCCTGTTCAACATTGTGAGGCACAAACGTCTGTGTGTGATGGGTACCAAAAAAACCTTACAGAAGCGAATAAACAAAAGAATGGGTTTATCACTAACACATCTTCAACGACGAGCAAGAAGAATGTTACTTTCTCCATCGCATCATTACGGGTGTTGAAACTCCTGTGAACACCTTAATCCAAACGGAAAAGAAACATGCAACGTTCCCACCACCAAAGAAGCTCAAGACACCACAACAGGCCAAGAAAACCCTGCAAACTGTGTTTTGGGACCATAGGGGAATGATCCATGTTGAAACTCTTCCCCATGCCATTACTGTCACAGATAAATGGAATATGGACAGACTGCGATTGGCGGTCCACCGTAAAAGACGAGAAGCACTTCGACAGGGCAATATTCTCTTCCATGACAATACCAGACCACGCACTTCCCAACGCACCCGATCCGCATCGCGAATTACCACTGGGAGGATTTGCAACACCTTCTATATAGCAAGAACTTTCGTCCAGTGACCACCACCTCTTTGGACCCATAAAAAACTTTGCGGTCAAAGATTTCAAACGGCCGAAAACGTGCTACAGGCTGCCATTGCCTGGCTTGAGGGTCTTGACAACAATTTCTTTTCCGACAGATGCATTGATTACTCAGTCGAACAAGTGTTTAGGCAAATTTAGTGATTATGTGGAAACACAGTGTTCGTATCTATGTACACCATGTATGGCTATTACCACATTCATTGAACCTACTATGTAGTTCGTGGGAACAGCGACAGAATGCAGTCCTATCCGGGATTATTTCTTTAATCAATGGATCTCGAAAAATATACACACAGTAAATGTTTCTCGTACATATTGAAGTTTGATGCGGAAGTAACGCTAATGTCCTTAGAACCTATTGTAAACAAAATAAGGCAAAAAAATGTATGAAAAGCGATTGTGATAAAACTAAGAAGGTTTCAAAAAATGATTGTGGAAGATAATAAGAATTTTAGACAAAAAATGAACAAGAAGTGTGTTTTTGCAGTGTCGCTGTACAGGATTAACGTTATCAAAATTAGATCTCAATGTGTTCATCATCTGTATACTCCTATATGAGATACATCATGTGAGTTTGAGCAATCTGAATTTCTAGAAAGGTTTTGCGGCTGAAGGCCGTGTCAGGTTTGGTCTCTATTGGAAGCACGCTTCCGACCGAGAAGCTGTAGCTCAGTTATAGAGCGTTGGCGCAACATTCGGGAAGTCGTGGGTTCGATCCCAGCAGTCCACCATCCTAACTGAGATTTATTCTGCGTTTTTCCTGTCACACCCGGGACGGCACCTTCAACATAGGTCCTGACCGACACCTTCCCGAATCCTTTCCCCTCCCCGGCATTAGATGCCTAAAAGCCATAAATAAAATTCAAAATTCAAGCCTGCTTCCGCTATTTCACTGATAATAATAAACAACAAAATTTGGAACCTTTTTTAATGTAATTCCAAAGGAACCACTTATTTAAAAAACTGAAACCAATTTATAGACTAACCTTCGAAAACAGTTGGTACAGCTATTTACAAAATAAATGGAGTTGTAAGAAATAATAGTTCTTTCCCCCAGGAGAATTGTTTCACTGTACGCCTAATAGTTAGACAACCAACATGACAGTACAAATATGCGTAAAAACATGGCTTGTCAGAACATTTCTCCATTTGTAGGAAGGAAGAATTGATTCGTTCAGCATCATTTAGATAATCACGAGACAAATAGGCAGAAATTCCATGCACGTTAAGAAAAATTCTAATATGGACATCATGCAGGAATCGTCCTTATTCAGTAACAAAACATGATTTGTTCAAACACACAAAGAGAGAAAGCATGGTAGAAGACGGGGAAAGAGCGAGAAAGGGGAGAAGGAAAGAGAAATGGCGGAAGACATGGAAACAAATGGAATTTTAACGCTTATGAATATACAGTTTGCGTCTCCCCCCCCACTTTTCTGTCTTGTTTTGTTTTTCTCCCTTTACGGGTTAAATCTCTTTCATTAGCAATCGCGAACATCATTTACAGCCCTTAATTCCCTGAAGAACATTGGAAATCCAGGCGCGGAATCGAACCAAGGACCTTGAGAATGAGTTTCACACGCTGACCACTTAGCTACACAGATCATAACGAATGTGTTGCTAAATCAGCCATTAAACTCGCTACTGTCAGCGAGTTACCCCCGGTTCCATTTGAAGTTTGAATATTAGATACTGCCCTTACGCTTCTATAACCCAGCCTCCCCTTATTCCATAAAAACATTTGATTTGTAGATCAAGATCAAGCATGAATTAATCCACAATCTTGAGAACTTACTGTTGCACCAACATGTAACTCGGATTAATCCAGGATTTAAAAAATGATTTCGTTAATCAACGAAACGAGTCCTAGTTCTTTAAGGAGCCGGTCGCACCAGTAATCCACGCGCGAATGAAATTTCGTAGCATTGTTACGTAACACATATGCGGTGTAAATAAAACTTCGAAATCCCCATTTGCAAGCTCCGACGGTAGGTATTGGTTAAGACGTCGGCTTGTTGAGTGAAAGGACCCGGGTTCAAATCACGGCGGGGAAAATTTTTTTTTTTACTTTCAAAATACATTTCAATTTCTTCATATTTATTATTAATATTGGTTTCTTGCATTTTTCGTATAAGATTAGTGACGATGGGCTAGGGTAGGTTAGGTAAGACCAGGTTCCGTTATGTATCTACACATTTGTTTCTTTCTTTCAAACCATATTTCTGCATGTTTGTGCGAACCTGACCTTACCTAACCTCCGCTAATCCATGTCACTAAAATAAATTTTAAAAAATATTAATAATAAATGTAAATACATCGTGACACATTTTGACAAAATTGGATACTGGAGTCTATAAATCTATAAGTGAAAAATTTAACGCAAATTCCACAACTTTACTCGAATCAACAGAAGTCACATACGCCAAACTTACGGCAACCCAGTGTGCGAATTAACAGGGGGATTTGTGGGAAATGTGGACATACGTATAATGTATAATATTCGATTTATCACGTTATTTTCTTAACAAAAACATCATCCCCCTGTAAAAAAATACCTTAATTCACACACTGTGGCAATCTTAAAGAGTTTTTCCAGGTTTTGTTCTCAACAAACACCAGGATGATGCAAGGAAAGTCCTGGCATCGATTCCAGCAGACGACCATTCTGATGTTTCCCAAGATTTTTCCTCAGCCATACCAGACAAACGCTGTGATGGTGCCTATAAAATAGACCCTGGCCATCTACTTTCCAACACACTCTCCCAACCCTATCCCGGTTTGATCCTCAGATGACTAAAGCCCTTAAAATATTTTTTAAAAAATCCTCCAGGATCTTTTACAACGCTTAAACGACAAATAAATTAATTCATGCCCACAAACCATATACTGTAGATGTGAATATACGAATATGTTGGGTGTCAGGAATAGTAAGGTACCCCCCTCTCATTCTTCATTGTCAATTCTCAGTGGCAGAGCATTGGCGTAGCTTTCGGGAGGTCGTGGGTTCGATCAAAGTGACGGACCATCCAGACTGAGGTTTATGAGGGTTTTTGCTTAGTCACACCAGGCAAATATCGGAATTGCATCTTCAACATAGGCCGACAACTTCACGAATCCTTTTTCCTTTCGTATCCCGGCCTGAGCCTTAGATGCTTAAAGTCCCATAAATAAAATTCAAATTCATTGTCAAATTACAGAACATGTAGATTAGATCCAATTTTAATATATTGTGGTAGAAGAAACTCACAAATAGAAGTACAAATGTTATTTGAAAAAAAAAAATATTTGAAAAATAATTTGAAATAAAATTTTAAAAAAATAGAAAATTGTGTTTTCTATGGTTTTAACTCATGAACCCAACTTTGTTTCTGTAAAAAAATGGATTCATCGGGGCTTGAACTCGCGACCCCAGGCACGAAAGGCTAGCACGGTAACCAGTAAACCACCGAGATTTCTTTATTCTCATGATAACAGTATTCATTGAAAACTATCGATGTTCTCCGGGTCTCCGATTTCATATCAAAACAAGTATGATATTTTTCATGTGAAAGCTTTGCTCTTATATACTTAAGATAAAAAAAATACAAGTTGAGCAAATCAATACGTTTTAATTAAACAACTAAAAACGTGTAACAGTTTCATCAACTAACTAACTACTTGGCTTGATCAGACACATGGATAAGATAAGATAAAATTAATTTTATGGGCTGTAACAGCATTATGGCTTACGCCCGTCCCGATACGGGGGAAGCCCCTTATCTTGGGCATATCAAAATTTAGCTGTTAATTAAAATAATATAAAAAGATAAAAGATGAAGATGTAGAAGGTCTTCACTATCAGCCAACTGGTGTAAATGGCCAGTATAACAAGAAAGCCTCTAAATGGCCCTTCACAAGGTAAAACAAAAAGACATTATAAAAGTTAACAGCTAAGGAGCATAATCATATAAAATAAACGGTAATCATAAAAGTCTCTGCGAAAACAAGTAAAATATTACCGTTTAAGTTTAGGTTTATACCTAAGTTTCCCTTTCCTGCCCACGAGATTAAAATCTATATCCATTAAGTGGTCCTGAATCATGTCTGAAGCCAAAGATGAACTTGGTTCATCGACAGTATGTGCAAACTCTTCCTGAGCTAACTGAGCAGACAGAACGTTCGTCAGAGTCTTTATGCTTGTAGTGAGAGGCGAAGTTCGAACTAACTTCGAGACTTTATACGGACTATAAGTAGTCTTAGCCCGTGGAGTTCTAGAGCTCTGTACAGGTGTTTTTTGTCCCTGACTCTGCGTCGGCATATGGAGAGGAGCCTCCGATTCTTTGGGCGGCTTCGGAGGGTCGTCATGCACATCAGACACTGTTTGGGTTGATACATTAACTGTCTGGGTACCAACCGAGACAGTTTTAACTGCTAGTCTGGCTACAACATGTGAAAACGCACCAGAGGGAAGGGTGCGCTGAGAATCACGTAATCGACGTTTAGCATCACCAGCGGATATTTTCTCTAAGACCATCAGCTCTCGAATTCGTTTTTCCTCCTGAAATATAGGACAGTCCCGCGACCAGGCCGTGTGTTCACCCTTGCAATTGACACACTGAGGTTTCAGTGATGTGCAAGGATCCTCACCATGGCTACTGGTTCCGCAAATTGCACAAACAGCAGACGTCGCCTTACACGACGTGCTGGTGTGTCCATAGTGCTGACATTTAAAACAGCGGAGCGGACTCGGTATATATGGACGGACAGGCAAGCAGTAGAAGGCTGCCTTCACGTCCTTAGGAAGCTGTGGCATGGCAAACGTCAAAATTAGCGAGCTCGTGGGTTGCAGCTCGCCACTCTTACGTGTTTTAATCCGCCTAACGTTGACTACACCTTGGCTGGCCAGTTCATTCTTAATCTCCTCTTCAGGGACATCCTGCAAGTCCCAACAAGATATTACGCCCTGGCAAAAGTTCAGTTGACGGTGTGGTTCAACTTGAACTGCGAATGGTCCTAAGGTTTTCAGCTTTAGGAGATTAGTAGACTGTTTATTATTAGATGTCTCTACGAGCAAGGTGCCGTTGCGAAGCTTTTTAACATGCTTAAGTTCACCTGCAACGTAAGTAAGTTGTTTTTGTATTACGAAAGGGGATAACCCCTTCAAACCACTTGGATTTTCTGTTTCACTCATTACTTTAATCACAAGATATCGTGTAATAGACGGTACGATACTTGTCTGTTCCTCTACTGCGATTTTATCTTCTTTGTCACTGCTTGATGCATTAGCTGTATGCGCCTTCTTACTAACATCAGTGACGTTCTCTTCGCTCTCTCTCTTCTGTCTCTTTCGTTCTTTCTGCGAAGGCGACTTATTAGGATGTGGTGGAGCCATGATGAATGAAAGCCGTAAATGCCCACACTTCTCCGTCTTCGTTCTGAGGAGCCAACGAGGCTGCCGGGTACTACCCTCATCACCCTTGTCAGCAAGCTGGAAATCGAGGCGAAGTCCAATGACTTGGCGTCGAAATCACTTGTACTCCCGACTGATGGATACTTGGGACACCCACTCCCCCGAGTGTTGGCGAGACCAAAGGTCCGAAGAGCTCCCCAATGGCGCACTTCCCAGTCTCAACGAGCTAGACCATCCAAGAATCTGCTGTTAAGAACTAGGCGCTATCCAATGGTTCCGCCCCCTTTCCCCTGAGCCCAGGGGCCATCGTCAATGCAAGTACATCCTGTCACATCCGTGGACATTCCGCGGAGGCACAACTCACAGCAAAAGAGGAGATGAAATGATGATCATCTGTGGATGAAAATGAGGTGAATGTGAATGGAACTCCTCTGTGCTGGTCCTCCTTTCAAGCAGCGTAGGTGTTTAGCTGCGAGGGCTGATTGCAGCCAGCAAAAGCCAGCTGGACGATGAGGTCGCCAATTCCCTACGCCGTATACGAGCAGCGATGGTCTGCTGCTCGGGCTATGTGATGATGCATCACGTTGCGGCCCGTAGGCCTGCGATGAGGTCGCCAATCCCCTACGCCAGTGGGAAATAAAAATTCTCAATACAGAAGCACTTTGGCCCTGCTATTGGACTTCCCATAGGCAGCAACGATGGTAGCAGCTGCCAGGGCTGATTGCAGCCAGTAAAACTGACTGGGCGATGGGGGCGCCACTTCCCGACGCCGGGTCAGACACATGGAATCACATAAACAAGACAACTTCTAACTAACCAGCTATCTGGTTTCTGATTGGCTTCTTGCCAGGCAATCCCATACCGTCTACACAAACTGAATTTTTAAATCAACAACTTTCACTTATTCTCATCCACCTCCTGTTCCTACTACATATACGCATACCTCAACGTAAGTTGAAGTAGTAGGAACAGGAGCTGGAAGGGAATCAATGAATGTTGTTAATTAAAAATTCAGTTTGTGTAGACGGCATGTGATTGGCTGGCAGCAGCCAATCAGAAACCAGATAGATGGTTCGTTAGAAGTTGTCCTGTTTATGTAATTCCGTGTCTAATCAAGCCAAGTCGTTAGTTAGTTAACGAAACTGTTACACGTTTTTCGTTCTCTGTGTGTGTGTGTGTGTGTTTGAACAGAACATGTTTCGTTACATTAAATTCCTGCAATATGTCCTGCATGATGTCCATATTAGTATTTTCCTTTTCTTTGCATTAATTCCTATCTCTTAGAACTTAACGTGCATGGAATTTCTGCCTATCTATCTCGTTGTTCTCTAAATGATGCTGAACGGCTATTGCTTCTTAATCTCAATCGAGGAATATCCTGACATGCCATGTTTGTGCGCATGTTTGTACTGTCATGTTGGTTGTCTAACTATTATTTCTTACAACTCCAACCTCCACTTATTATTGTAAGTGACTGTACAAGATTTTGTGACAAAAATATATGAAAAAATATATGTCTAACGTTAGTTTCAAGTTACTTACCAGGGCCGCAGTTTGGCGCCACTCCTCCCGAGAATTCTGAGAATAGGCGCGCTGCTTGCCACTGCTCATACCTCTTCTGCAGACCCTAAGGCCTTTCTTGTAAAGTGGTTATTTTCTGTAAGAAACAAACAAATACTCAATACACAGCATTCAAAACTGTTTTGTCCCATTACATTAAATAAAATCGCAACTTCTAGCTTATATAGTCGAACACACAGCTTCTGATACCGTGATAGATTCAGTGTTTACAACATAACTTACAACCACTCATTCAACTTGTCATAAGTGGTACTCGAACCTGAAGACCCTTGACAGTTAGTATACAGTTAATCTCAACTCTATTGTTCACTTATAACGAGGCTCCAATTTTCAGGGATTTGGAAACAGAAAAAAATAACCCTCAGGTGCCATTAGAACATTGAAGAGGAGAGAGAAGAGTGGATGACGAGAAAGAGGAGTACGAGGAGAATCTGGTAGTTGAATATAAAGTTAAAAATTCTACCAACTGAACCAAGCTGCCGGTGATAAGTAGTAAACACCTGAATAAAACAGTATAAACGCCAGAAAGACGTTGTTCAAAATCGGAAGACAAACTAATTACTCCCTTGACTTACACCACGTTTAAATCTCTTTTTGATTTGTTAATTGCGGATGGTCATTCCCATTGATCGAGAATATTTCCAATTATAAGCGACAAAATGGTTACAGCAAAAACCTGACAACAATGAACATTTAGTTACGATGATAAGAAACCATTTTGTGTTTCTACACATGTACGTAAATCACACTGGAATTGAAAACTAAGAACTTCCAATAACGTACAAGAATTTTCTCATTGCTTTTTCAGGATTAATGCCAATAACTGCATACTGAAGGGATATTACATAATATGTCAAGGAACTTCCGCAAAATCTTAACAACGCGCGTTTCGCAGTGATTTCCCGTCACAATGGTTTTGGAGACTGCAAAACAGACTGATATCTATAGGCGCAAGGCCCAGTGGATAACGTGAATAGGGAATTTTCTCCTAACTAAATTCCTGTAATCTCCCACAGAATATCTTGCCGTGTGTAGGTGGATCAGTAAAGGTGGATCACTAACGGTGTCTTCGTGGATCAGTACACCGTTACGACTGGCTAGTGCAGGGCGTATGTTCAGCAACACAGCCCGTACCCACTGCAAAATGTTGACAGCAGAGGTCCGCCATGATTCTCTGTTTGGTGATAGCAATTTAGAATGGATAACAGCGCGCATACATCCCGCCGAACACAGACTATTACTCTGTGTGGAAGAAGTTCTTGTTTTGCCACTGTTCGCACCTCACTTTGTTTAGATACCCAGTGACGTTTGTGTTTATGTTGTGGTAAAGGATTTATTTCTCGTCTCCCGTCACGTATCACTCTTCCAAAAATGGCTCCCTTCTGTAACGGGTCAACAGGGCACTGCAAATGTCCACATCTGCCGTTTCTGCTGTGGTGTCAATGTCAACTCATGGTGTATGTTTTTTCCAAGTTTGGACACAACAAAGATGGTAAAGATTACGGTAAACAGCTGAATGGGTCCAACCACTCCAATGGAGTACTGTGGCCAATTCTTCAACTATTTGACGTGGATTTGCCTATACACCTGCTTGCAGCACGTTGTTCTTCAGCTCGATGGGTCGCCCGTGTCGTGGTATAGTGAGAATGGTGTTTTCAAACCGAAATTCTGTGAAACATCTTTGACATTTATTTGTGGACATAAAGGGGCCCGTGACCATATATCATTTGTTCCGCTACAGTTGCTGATTCAACTCATAAAGCATAACATATCGTATATGTTTTTCAGATACTGCCATGTTCAAACACGTATCAGTGCCAGACAACTTGCTACAGACCGATCTTGCTCTGTGCACGGATACACAATTATAGATACAGTCTCATGGCATTGACGTAGTTCGTAATTACCCCGTATAATAGCGTTGTTTCAACGGCCAGGCTTTTCCCCAGGATTTTTTGTTTGTGGGGTACTGAAATTATCTAGGGGAGCGTAAGAAAAATCTACATTATTTTTTTTTTAAATGTAGTAAGGACGTTATATAAACTGTATATGCATTTACATGGATCACTAAAAGTTATGGGCAACTGCGTACAGCAGACGTATAGGTTCACTTTGAGAGGAAATTGAAACTGAGACCTACTACACGAATTATTTTCAAGAAATATATGTGAATAAAATTAACATAAAATCATATTCCTATTATATTTTACAAAATATATTAATGATCTAGTTTCTGTAATACAGAATTACGAATACCTCAACAGGCTCTTCACTGACTAATATTTACGGCTAACTTGTATTTCATTTATCACCGAGACTGTAATAGATAATATTAGAAGCCCTGGTAGAAGAGTACAATTGCTCGAAATAGTTGTGGTCCTACTATCCTGGGGTAGCGAGTTGAAGGTTACAGTATCCTGAAAGAATTTTAGAAAATATGGAATTCTTCATATCTTTGGTATTCATACCGTTTAATACAAACGGTGGTTCTATATAATTGTACTTGTAAGTACAAAACCAAACCTTATTTATGAAGCGGTCATGCAAAATCTGTACTTTTAGTACAATTTGAACACACTTGAAGCAAAACTCTCCATGGATCTGCTGGAGCTGAACAGCGCACTGGACTATCCGTTACGACTCCTTTTTCGATGTTGAAAGGAAATTGAATAGTGAAAATAATTTCTAGCTGAAAGATAATTTAAATATGGACACGCTCTTCGTCACAGTGGTGTCCTCAAATTATTACTTCATTACTGATGTTTATTTAAAAGTATTGGACAAAATAATGGAAACACTTGTGGAAATCGGAACATTTTGTTTTAATGCCTTTGCTGGTCAACCTTTAGCACGCAACACAGCTTGAATTCTGGACAGAATAGACCAATACAAGTCCTGAATTTTGGTGAGTGGACTTTGAAGACATTGTTCAAGCAGCAAATCCTCCACCTTACGGTCAGGTAGAGACGAAGGAGGCGGTAATGGACGCCATTTCCGATTTGTATAAAAGCCCACAGAACCTCGATGATATTCAGGTCTGTGGAATGCGTGGGCCAGAGATGTTGAACCTCATCAGCATGCTCGTGAAACACCTCTTGGACAGGGACAGCAATGTGAAAGGGGACATCCTGGAATATGGCCCTCCCATCTAGAAATAAAGTTTGCACCATTGGGTTTACCTGGCTAGCGAAGAGAACACAAAGATTGGACAACAAGGAAACTGTGAAGAGAGAAGCGAAATAGCGAGGTCGACTAAATCGCGATGCCCCAGCAAGCCATCAGGGCCGAAGCTGGTTCCTCTTGGCCAAAATATAGCTTGAGAGGTGACCTGGAAGAACACTTCAGAATACTGTGAAAGTTATTATACAAAGAGACCTTGCCCAGCACTATAACTCAAAAAAGGAATACGATATAGAAGACCCTTACAAGGTAAGTATCCGAGTGGCCACTTCCAAATGAAAAATGTATGCAGTGTATTTTATGGAGTAATTAATGTAACGTAAATATTAGTAAAGAAAACCTTGCTTTTTGCGGAAAGGAAGAAGTTATACGCCTTGAAAAAGTGAGAGTAGAACACAGTTAACTGCCTGAACTCCAAACAATAATAATAATAATTTATGCTCGCGAAGTGCACGGAGTGTTATAAAGGCATTAGACAGAAAACAATATTTTTGTTTTGAAATGCGATGTGAATCTCGTATAAAGAAGAATTGTAATATAACCTGACTTTGCATAACCCACATTCGCTCGCTCAACAATATGTAAGTGAATTGTGTGAAACGTTGAAAAATTCTCGAGTATAAATATCATTACTGTTTGGAGGTCAGCCAGAAAAAGAAAAATTGTGTTCTACTCTCATTTTTTCAAGGCGTATAACTTCTTTCTTTATGTAAAAAGCAAGGGTTTCTTTACTGATATTTACGTTACATTAACTACTCTATACATTGCATACATTTTTCATATGTGAGCGTCCACTCGCAGACTCCAGAAACCTGACTTGAATTTGTTTCAGTTCACCAAAAGCACCAGCCAAGTTTGCCAAGCCACTAGCCAATTTGGTTGAGTTGAACAAAGCACCAAAACTGGTGGGTGCGGATGCCACAAGATCCGCCGCTAATCTCATGTAAGAGAACGAAAAACTTGAAACAGTACTTAACACAAGCAACCTTCACACAAAAAAGTGACGATGTACAAGATCCCAACAAAGTGGAATTGAATTGTCTTAACAGTAAGCCAAAACACATAAGCAGAAAAGAGATAAAGAACTGTCACTGAGAAACATGAAAACGTCCGTTTTGTTGACCAAAAAATATGAGATACTCAGGAGATACAAAAAGACAAGTGGAGAAAACAGGAGATGAAAACTATTAAGTTAATCAAGTGAAAGATGGTGTTACAGAATTGAGAGAAGCTGGACACCATCAAAGAAACCGACAGTGATAGGCTAATCTCAATACCAAAAAGACAAATGAGGGAGCCACAAAGGTTAAGGGGCAGAGAGCTGAGACAGAAGCCGAAGGATGGCCTCAAAATCAAAGCATTCCAAAACGAAGGGAAATAATTGAAAAAGAGCATAAATTTGATATGACCCAAAAATACACTAATTGTTCATACTCAATGAACTTACGTCTAATTAAGCAAAGATTTAATTTAATTAACATTTAATTGTTTTTTAGTTATTTTGTTATTGAAATTGCAAAAGAATGTTTGAATATTGATGCAACGTCGTATTCCGAGTTGCATACATACTTTTGACAGTTCACCGGATAGACAACAGATGACACCATCGTTATGAATGGGATTTAGTATTGACTTCAAGCTTTACGTAAATGTTTGAGTCAAACTGTATTTGTTAATATTAGCACTGATATACAAACTATTAATGGAAGTTATTCTGTATAATGATGTACAGGTTTAACTCAACTATTTCATGTAAAAATTATAGTTCCGCAACCAAATGTATTACTAAGGAATGTAAAACACAATATTAGGTTACACAAGATATCTCATGTAGAGACAATTCTCTGAAATCAATAAATGCTCTGAACGTAAAACTTTTGCTCTCTCGCGTCAAGGAGAATTATTGACTGTGCTTCTGGTAGCTGCAAAGCTACGATGTATTTTGTCAATGATAACCTCTATAGTCATCGCGTGACGTGTAGCTACCACTGCGGGACAGACTTGGGGCACTAAGGTCGACTATTCATTATAGCAACGTATCAAAGATTTCGAGGATCGAACCAACGCACACTCCCTGAGATATATCAATAGATGAAGTGGCTCTTCCATAAAGGCGAACCTAGTTTCAGACCGCACAGCTACAAGTTCATTGCAACATCAAGGAAGCAGATTTGTATCTCAATATATAGAGAACCCATTTCAAATTCTAGGACCAGTCAACGAAACAAATTGTTCTGAAACTAGACTTTATGGGGAAACTGATAAAACTCGTACAGTAATCCTCTACTGGAGTCCGTATTTAGCGAAAAATGTACATTTTTCATTTCATTTTTCATTTTATTTATTTCATCGACACAACAGGCCTTAATGCCTATTTATAGCGTCTACAGTAATTGTTACATTGTTTTATTTAATAACACAAATAATAGAACATCTATACCCTTTTTCTTGTCCAAAAAGTTTCTTTTTCTTTCTCTTTCTCATTTTTTTTTTACAATATATTCTGTATCAATCTTTTGTACACTTCTTCCGAATTTCCAAATAGGTCCAAATTTGTACAATTCTTACCTATTGCATTATAAGTAGCACTAGTTCTCCATGTAGGTGACATATTTAATACGTTTGTACGAGCTTTTCTGCAGTAGAATAGGCCACTATTTCCCTCGCGCGTTCTGAGGGATGGGACCTTAATAATTATTTTTTCTATTAATTCGGTACAGTCTATATTATTGTGCAAAACACAACATATAACAGATTAAGGTCTATTGTTTTATATAGTAAACTGACACTTGAAAGGAGGTGTACAGACAATATATACAAAGTGTGTACACCCCCGTCACATACGAAAACATATTTTAAAAGGTCCTAGATAGTGAGCAAACACGGTAAAGTGACAGCCACACAGAGAACTCGTATATACATACATGGGAGATTGATCCAGAGAGTCGACACTCACCTACGAGACAACAGACGTATGGGTAGCATCCTCAAATATGAGAATTTGTTAGCTAGTGTAAATGGGAGGTCCGAACTCCAAGCTTCGACAATCAGTGTCAAATATACAAAAGGCGACGTCGTGCTTGCGGTAGCTGACTTGGTGGAATCAATCAAAGATCACCTTTCACGCCATTCGGCGGTTTCCGCCAAATTGAATCAGGCTAGCCAACAGTCATTCGAGCAGTAGAGGACCCAGTGGA
Source organism: Lepisma saccharinum (assembly GCA_022664845.1). Taxonomy (NCBI): domain Eukaryota; kingdom Metazoa; phylum Arthropoda; class Insecta; order Zygentoma; family Lepismatidae; genus Lepisma; species Lepisma saccharinum. The sequence goes on along the minus strand of JAGDQP010019886.1, from coordinate 700 downwards.
CCCGTCTACCGAGCTAGCTTTCTCTAGAATTGGGCAGTCACTAGAATTTTCATTACATTTAATGTGATTGTAAAATAAAGGACCTAGACAAAGCGTCTTTGATGATACTGCACCGATTAATCATATTTTATGATCATACCCAGTTTGTATAGCCAAATTTCAACACTACAGCAAACTTTCTCTCCTCCTCTCCCTCTCTCTCTTTCTTTGTGTTAATTGCTTGCTTGAAAATAGTTTGTAGACTAGACTCTGCACATAAAAGGCTAGGGTTTAGTTTTCTTGGGGGGGGGGTGCCTTAAAACTTAGGGGGGTGGGGGGTAGGGAAAACCCTGTCAATTGCCATGCTAAAAACATTACTTATGGGAGCGACACTGCACACTCCAGTAAATATGTCGGAAATGAAGTTTTTTAAAAAAAGAATAGTGAAAATCCGTGTAAAATATGCCAAATTTTACAGTCACAGAAGAGTACATTCTACACAAATATCGAAATGAAAAGTTTATTTATGTATTCATTTCGTCTTGTTTTACATGGCGAAGTTAAGGCCATCACGACCTTTTCGTACACTCAACCATCAATACAATTAAAAAATTCAATTAAAAAACAATAATAATAAATCTATAAACTAATGATAAAAAAGAAAGTGAAAATAAAAGTGGACTAAACTACAAACTAAGACAATCGAGTTATTATAGGATTC